>JACXGJ010007559.1:0-30177 GCA_016801105.1 Esox niger | reverse complement strand
GCTTCGGGCTGAGCCACTCACTTGTTGAGCAGCTCGAAGCAGGGCTCGCAGACGCGCACCTCCTTTTCAATGCCAAACTTCGGGATGGTGGAGTATTTGGAGGAGCACTTCCCACAGAAGATCTGACCGCACGCTCTGCAGTGATGCTGGAACAGGAGGACATTAACAGGGTTACGCGGATGGACACACACACACACACACACACACACACACACACACACACACACACACACACGAGGTTGCTACGGAATAGTTTGTTGTAGTGGCTCTGTTGGGCTCACTCAAGGGCCCCGCTGTGTGGGGCTCACTCAAGGGCCCCGCTGCCTACCTTCCTAGTCATCACTCCAAACTGAACCCGGCAGCGGTGGCACTCCTCCGCATCCACCCAGTCGGGAGCCTTGAAGGAGAAAGGAGACGCGGAGATACAGGCGCGCAGAGAGCGAGGGACAGAGAGAGAGGAGATAGAGATCAGAAACGACGCTAACGATGCGATTATCCAGGCAGAAACCATCAAACCCTTCGAGACGGAGGACAATAACAGACTCTCACCCGCTCAGCGGCAAACATGGCGTCGCTCTCCTTGAATTCGGGGAACACGTGACCTGCGAGGATAAACATGTTAGGAAACAGAAATTCCTTCAAACACACAACCTCATCCACCAGTCTAATGGTCTCTGATGTACTGGCGTGCCACGGGGCATGCTCTGGGCCCTGGGCGGGGTGTGGTGACGTACCCTCCACCTTCATGATCTGGTACGTGTCCTGGACCACCTTGTACTTGGGCTCGTTGCGGAAGGCGTGGGCCCAGGCCTGGATTAGGTACAGAATCTTGTTCCTCACATTGGGCTCCGTCTGTTTCTAGGGCAACACATCACCACTCACTGAGTACAACTTAACGGTGCAGAACGGACCATCGAGTTAATGAGAAATCGGACAAACACCTCTTAAGATATAAAAGATCACGTACATACATTGAGAAACTACAACTCTTATATGAATTATACACAGTATGAGGCAAAATCAGAACCTTCCCAGGGAGATTTGTTTAAGACTTAGGTCTTACAACAGGAGCAAAATAACATGATTCCCTCTAAATCCTTTATTTTAAACAATCTAAATTCTATGAGAGGCTGAATGTGCAAATGATTGTCTTGTTGTGTACTCTCACAAGGATGAGAGACTGGGGTTGGAATTCTGCACTGGCATGTGACCAAACTATGACATCACCACCAGGAAGCCAACAAACCCAATTAAGACTGCAAAGTCATGCTGTCTACACTGCAAATGTACTGAGACCTATACTGGAGGGATCACTACAGAACATTCAGAATCAGGTGCTGTTTCAGATAGTGTAAAACCGAGGAGTTTCAAGTAGAATTAACACTTATGTCAACTTTATTTATTACAGTTCTATCAGATTTTAAACATTAAGAACATTCTAGGAAGAACAATGAATCATATCATCTCTATTCATTAGGATCCATTTCTATCTGGTACAGACATTCTCTTCAGTTACTAGGCAACTTTTAACACCATGCATTTCAAACAAAGATTGTGCTGTTCAAACGGAGCACCCATTGGCTCTTGTTGTGCGCAAATCATTGACACCACCCAAACCGTAAATATCAGCTCACAAATCACTCGGAATGGAGAAATCAATGCTGGTTAGCAAACAAACTATTAAGCAAGCATGCCAAAGGCGGGGGATTTTAGATGCACAAAGAATGTCAGTCAAAATCAAATCCTAATACACGCATGTTGCCTTTTGTGTTTCAACATATTGGTTTTTCAATTTCAAAATGTGTAATATAAATTAAACAGCCCTAATTTCCACCCATTACTTTTTTCAGACCAAACACACCACAAATGTTGTGTGGCCTAGGACGATCCAGGGCTCTGATGCACATGTAGTATAGATTTGCCCACATTCCTGTCCAATAAAGCCTAAAAAAGGGATCTTTCAAAAACAACTGGGGAAGGGGCACCCACACTCCAGGCCACGCTACGACTATACTCTGTAGACTCACACACAGTCAGCATAATTAAATGCACAAGGAAAATCTAAATAAAACCTCAATGAATAAAGCCAAAATGCAAATGTAAAATGGACCACAAACATACGTCAAACCTAAAGCAAAAAGAAGGGGGAATGTGTGTTTTGACAGCTGTTTTTCTGAGCTTTGAACGCTTTCGCTCAAGTCCCAAATCGCACCCCGTAGTGTATTTCTCTGAGCACAGCCTTCTAGGCCCAGGTCAAAAGAAGGGCACTTCATAGGTAACAGAGTGCGGTCTTTGGGAAGCCTGTCATGTCAGCTGACCAGCTGGAGGCCTTACAACATCCTCCTCAAGCCAGCCGGCCCACAAGCGCTCCCCCCCGAGCCCAGACAACATTCCACCCAGAAGGAATGCTCCTCTTGGTACGGACCGATCCAGGATCAGCTTTTCCTTCCTTGACTGAAACCGGAACCATGTGGGGGAAGTTCTAAACAGACCTCAGGTTAGAAGTACGCGACTTATATGTTAGGAAATACCGAAAGGTGATGTATGGAATCATTGGCATTATTTTCTACTTTCATTTTGCCGGCACTAGTGGAAACCACCCCAGAAACGTCGCGTGGCGTTGCAGTGGTTAGGTGTTAATCCTTACTGCTCCCATGTCTACACTGAGAATAAAACAATGGATGGCAACATGAAGGGCAGAACAAACCCTAGAAAACCAAAAGCCAAAGTTGGATCGAACATTTCATGATTCAATTTCCCAAAAGGCCCAATGTATAATCCAGATGAGGTTCCCTTTCCACGGCTCGTCACATTACCGGGCTCCCTCAAAATCAGAACCGGCATGCCCTGCAGTGGCAGATTTCTGAATCGGATTAAAGTAAGAGGAAGTAATTGACAGGATTCACGCCCACCGAGGATCAAAACTGACTCCAGAGCCCAAAAACACGTCAACGTCGCCAGGCATTGCACTCCCTCCTCAGCCGCTTAGAATTATGGGAACGACCCTTAGAGCCGGGCCGTCCAGTTGTGGACGGAAGTTCCCTGGAGTGGAACGGGCCAGACAGTGTGGAGATGGGGGGGGGCTAAGGTAAGATAAACATTACTGGACTGCAAGATAACCTTCCACCCAACCACAGAAAATTTGTGTTAGAGGCCAATTGTATGTTTAACTGAGAGAATTAGCATATCGCCAGAGCTTTAGCGGAGGTTACATTTGGTGTACCGTATTTGCGCAACAATATTCAGACATTTATCCTATAATTGAACTACGCAAAGTACATGAAACATATATTTTCTTATCGCCATTAGCACACAAGAAATGTAGGAGCACCCAAAAACAGTACGAGATGAAGTTGGTCTACGAGGATCTTCACATTGAAATTCCACGATGTACAGCCAAGCATAGAGGCCCATATGAGCATGTTAATGGTGGCATCGTAGAGACCTGCGTGGGCTAATAAAGATGAGGAGTGGGAGGGGAAGGAGTGTCAATGAAGTCTGAACCAAACAAAGGTCACCTTGAGTAGTTCCTTCAGCTCCTCCATGGTGGTCTTACTGGCCACCTCATCATGGACCGTCTGTCCACAGTTCTTCACAACCGACTCCAACACCTGACGGAGAGAAAACACATCATCCCACTGCAGAACACTGTGTGCTCTACGCTTTAGCAGTGAAGGCAGACTTGGTGTTTTAAAACAGTTGTAAACTCTGCCTGTGTGCGGTTTGCGGATCATTTATAAATGGCTCAATGTCACAAGATACTGCCATGGTATTGAAAGTGTGCGGCCGGCCACGCTTACAGTATTAGTCAATTGCGGGGAATTATTTTTGGACGGATGAAAGAAGTCGTCAAGAAATGACACTGTAGCCAATGTGTGTTTAAGCAGGAATCGACATGGTATGATGGGGCATCGATCAGGGGTTGGTGGGTATAGAAGGTACAATAGTAGATATACATGCCAGGACGCAAACTTGCCCTCACTGCGTTTTAGGTTAGGCTTGGGATTCTGTCATCTGTGGTACGTTGTTCAAAAACACTGGCCTAAATTCTGAATAGATACTAGAATAGGCTAATGAACCACATAGGCATTTGCTTTTCTGTATCAACATTAGAAAAATGGAAGTGAAGTATTGGGAAAAATAAATAAAATATATATAACTATCTGCAAAGTAATGTCAGTCGTCAGTTACTCGAGGCACCTCAAGACGAAATGCACGTGTGTATGAAGAAAGATGTAGAGCACATTCAGACACTGTTGGGTCATCATACCCAAGTAGCCTTGCCTGCGTCAAACTAAAAGCCACAACACAGGTGGCGCAGCACGAGTCTACAACAAAAACATAACCTTTTGATTTTGGGAATAATATAGTCAATTGCACTGTATTACAGGGCAGCAGTTAGTTATTTTCATGTTTGAATACTACATCCTTTTGTAACTCCTTAAAAATGGTTTTCATTGCAATTATAGGAACAAATGAATACACTGGGATACAAACAGTCACAGGTCACAACCCTAAATATACATAATATGATTGAAGTAGTATTGCCCAACCCTACAGTAGATAATACCAACCTTTAATCAGATCCAGGAAGTATAAACTGTAATTACAATTTGGAACAGTTCCATATAGATTCATTTAGTAACTCACCTCAAGGGCGTACAAGGCCACATGGGGGTTCTTGTCCATCAGCTTCTTCTTTATGGCAGCGACAGCATACTTCGCCCTGCAGGGAAGAGAAGGAAATCGATGAGAACAGGAAGACTACCACTCATAGTCATAAGGTCAGGGAAGCAGAGCTGCGCTTCCATTTGACCAGATTGCTTCCACAATGGTTCCTGTTTGGTCACACTATTCAGATGACCCATCAACTGCACCAATCCAATCACACGTAGAGATGTAAGGCCTTGATTATGTTAAAACAGGGAAATGACGAAGACGATGTTTGAAATATTCGATCAGGGCCTTGGTGGAAAGAGCCATTTGCGCCTACTCACTGTGTGTCTCCTTGACGAATGAGATCACAGATCTGCAGGATGGACTCCCAGTCTGTCTCCAAGAGCAGCTGGCTGGTGGCTTTATCTGAACATAGGGAATGGGGAGGCTTTGGTTAGTGTCTCACATCTTGAAAATACCATTACCAGGGGCCATAGCAACATGTGTGCGAAGGTGGCTTAGCGAAGTAGCAGAGTGCCGTGTTTTGTTTTGGCCCTTAGAACAGACCATAATATAAAATATCACAAAGATCTATTTAAATCAGCATTGATAGAAAAACTATATTTTAATAAATATTTTAGTAGACATTAAGTGAGCATAAAGCTTCAGTGGTTCCCAACAGTGGTCCTCGAGTCACACAAACAGTACACATTTTCATTGTTGCCAAGGCAAGCACAGCTGATTCAACTTATCAAGAAATGATCCAGCCTTCACTGACTTGCTCGTCCAGGGCCACAATCAAATATTTGTGCTGCACTTCAGGACTGGAATTGTGAACATCTTGCCTAGATATTATGAATAACACTAAGGGCTGGAACATCTAAGTACGGTTTTAACATATATATGTGTGTGTGTGTGTATATATATACACACACACACACACACACACACACACGTAATCACATATGCACCCAAAGGTTATGTGCAACGAAACAATAGTTCATAATCATTTCTTTTTTTAAATTGGTCAGTTCAGTTTGGTACCTAGACTTAAGGTTGTTTGACAAAACGGGAAAAGCCTACTTGAATGTCTCTGTTAGGCCACCAAAACGTTTGTATAATAAATATACCCCAGGATTGTACGTAATTCTATCCTGAGGCATGACACAAATCCGGTCTTTATTATGCCAAAATAGAGGTTATCAATAGGTAATGTGCTGACAATAACATCACGTCACTTCGAAAAATATATTCATTATGACCGTTCTCAATAAGTAGTGTACTGTGAACGACGGGTCTGGGGTTTTAATGAGAAGTATATGATGAAGACACATAGGTACGTCTGCTGACACTGTCATGTTGTCTCGAGCATTGTGGCGAGCTGAAAAGCTAACTTAGGCTATCTGACATGTAACAACCTTAGTTATTAACTAGAGGTAATTGTCAACTGCAGGATATCAACGCTACAACAGACAAGAGTCATGGAATACGTAACGATTAAGAAACAAAACCAAGCACAGTCGCAACAAAAATAGGGACGCAGCGCAAAACCCCCAACGCCAGCATCATCACCAGCTGATTGCGTAGCTAATATGTTAGCTTGGCTAAAGTCGAAATCATATTGGTTCGCTGCCAAATACCAGGCATTAAATACATATTTTTGGTAACTGAAACGAGATAGTATTGATTCTAAATACATAGTTGAGCAAATGCTGACAATTAAAAAATCGACTAGGGCAGGCCTCGACCTAGACAACAATGGTAGCTAGCGAAGTAGCTCGCTATTTTCACGACAGTGCCACAGCCCCAAATGACTGCCAAAACAATACGCAAAAATCATCGCACTTAAAACATCACCAGTATAAACGTTTAGCTACTTTTAGCTTACCAAGAAGCCTCTCAAATGTACCACCACCCTTTCCCATTGCTGTTCAAAGGATTCAGACAAGCTGACGAGAAGGTATTTTGTGTCAACCGACTATGCTTTCACCATAGGTTTAACAGCTCCAGAGTCGATACTACTTCCTTCTTCCCGTGTCGTAGAGTTCAGTGAAATGCTCCTTCTGTTCTATTCCCAAATGTATTTCGACGTCGCCACCTAGCGTAGCAAAGAGGCGAGTGCACTAAAGTGTGCCGTTAATTCAAGGGGAAACGGGTTTCAATTACTTTTGAGTTGTCAGAAGTCAGTTTACGAAGGTGCCATCACAAATACAGAACCCGTGATGCCGGTAGTCTGGTGGATAGAGCTCATCTACCGATTATCGAAAGGTTGCTAGATTGAATATCCAAGGGAAAATCTGTCCACCAAACATGATTTACACATATCAGCCTTAACATCATGACCACTGACAGCTGAATAAAATAACACTGATAATCTCGTAAACACAGCACCTGTCAGTGAGTGGGATATATTATGCATTAAGTGAATATTCTGTCCTCAAAGTTGATGTGTTAGAAGCAGGAAAAATGGGCATGCGTAAGGATTTCAGCGACTTTGACAAGGGCCAAATGGTGACGACTAGAGGACTTGGTCAGAGCATCTCCAAAACTGCAGCACTTAAGGGGTGTTCCCATTCTGCAGTGGTCAGTATCCATCAAAAGTGGTCCAATGAAGGAAAAGCGGTGAACCGGTGCTTTTCCAGGGTCATGGCCCTCTTCCAGGGTCAGGGCTCATTGATTTACGTGGGGAGCGAGGGCTGCCCATGTGTTCCCAATCAAAAGATGAACTACCGTAGCTCAAATTGCTGAAAAATGTAATGCTGGTTCTGATAGTAAGGTGTCAGAACACAGTGCATCGCAGTTTGTTGCCTATGGGGCTGCGTATCCGCAGACCAGTCAGGGTGCCCATACTGACCCCTGTCAACTGCCGAGAGCAATTACAATGGGCATGTGAGCATCAGAACTAGGCCACGTAAGGAGTAATGGAAGAAGGTGGACTGCTATGATAATATTCTGAATAGCAGCAACAACCAGGGAGCAATAAGGGTTATGTTCGAAATTAATTTATCAAATGCACCAAATATCATGTTTTTTTTTACATCACATGGAGGCTGAGTGTGTGTGTCGCTTTCCTGAAGAACACAGAGCACCAGGATGCACTGAGGGAAGAAAGCGAGCCGGCGGATGTAGTGTGATGCTTCGGGCAATGCTCTACTGGGAAACCTTTATGTGGATGTTACTTTGACACATACCCCCTACCTAAGAATTGTTGCAGACCATGTGCACCCTTTAATTGAAACGATATTCCCTGATGGCATTAGCCTCTTTCAGCAGGATAATGTGCCCTGCCACAAAGCAAAAATGGGGCAGGAATAAGTTCAGATGTCAACCCAATCGAGCATCTGTGGGATGTGATTGACAACCAGTCCAATCCATGGAGACCCAAGCTTGCAACTTAAAGGAATGAAAGAACCTGCTGCTGACATCTGGGTGTCAGGTACCACAGCACACCTTCAGAGGTCTAGTTGAGTCCATGCCTCAACGGGTCAGGGCTGTTTTGCAGACAAAAGGGAGACCTACACAATATTAGACAGGTGGTCATAACGTTATGGCTGATTGGTGTATATCATTGCTATTCCTCCTATATCTATAATATTCACTACTTCGACCCATATTGTTCATCTTCCCCATCCTACTATTTTTTAAATTGCTGCTAGTTTACATTATGTGTATTATTGCTATATTTTCGTTATATTTTTGCTTTATATATTTCTTAATTCTTACTATATCGAAGTCGTGGGCCATGTCACAAGAATTTCATTGTGCAGGATGACACTGTGATATTTGGTGTTTTTAACTTTTTTTTAAATTGAAATGTGAACTTAGCCCAAACTGCTCCCAGGTCATTGGTTCTATTGAGAATATTTGTAGTCAACGTAGTTAGTAAAATAGGAATAAAGCAACATGATAGTCATATAGTAACATTCTATGACTAATGTGATCAAATGTGCGTAGGTCCCAACCATCTACTCATCTCCATCAGAAAATCAGCATCTCAAACAGGAATGCAGTCAATCCCTCCAACTCCTCCCTCTCCTATTTGCTTTTCTGCAACTGCATTTCATTGTACTGTACTTGTACTTGTTCAACAACAATAAAGCTGAATCTAATCTAATCTAATCTTGAACCAGGACAAAATGACTTCATTATGAGTGAAATGGCGACCGGTGTGATTGTACACCCAAGTTTACCAGCTAAATTGTCAGATTCAAAGGTTCCAGGCAGTCATTCGAAGCCCTTTCTATAGATTGTATTTCTATGCATGAGTCATTACCGGGCACCAAGTACACTGGAGGTCATTGTTGTGGCTGTCATGGTCTATAGTGTGGCATTGTGTTGTCTGCTGTTAGCTGTCAGGGTTGAAATTAGAGCGAGGAAGGAAAGCCAAGTGTGTCCTCACCAATGCCCAGTCAAAGAGACAAGGCAATGTGTAACTGAGATTGACACCATTTTCAAGGACAAACATAGCTGACTAAAGAAAAATATGACAACTTGATTTACTTATATGCTTACAGTTAATGTGCGTATACAATATGAATGTAAATATTATGAATTTGTTAATAATGGTACATTTCAAGAGATGTGGTACGCCTGTAAGAAAAAAAACGACATAATAACAGCAAGTATTGTAGAAGCTGAAAGATGTCAACTGTGTCTCATGAATAAAATGTGTTTTTGCGCCTCGAAAAATTCCACATGCTTGGATATCACACAGACACACACAGTGTGAAATGAGAGCTGTGCTGTATATCTAATTTCTTTTCAACATTCTGATTCAGAAGCTTAGAGATCTCCTTATAGTAATAAATAATACTTTGTCCTCTATTGTCAGTCAGCCTTGGAGGAAGAGCAGTAATGACGTGCTGATGTCATTGTCAGCTGATCATTGTGACAAGCCTGGCTGAACTCTGAACCCAACATATGACATCTGCGTACCACAGAGGAGAAATATAGTGTTTCAGAACTTAATAGATCAAGTTTTGTTTCATAACATTGTAGAAAATTAAGATAGCCTAGAAACAAACTGGGCTGCTAATCTCCGGTTATGTTGATGAGCCCTGGCTGCGCTGAAACCATATGTTTCCCGAGCGCAAGTCGGGGGCGTTACCTAACCTGAATTTAAAGTTACAACCACTACTGTTCGCAAATGGATAGGGTCAGACTGATGGCAAAAATCAGTGGGCGTAACTTTAAATGTAGAAACCCCCATGTCAAATCTCCTTGCGCTCTGCAAATATACCCTGCTTGTTTTGCTGGAAACTTCTACCAGGGAATCGAATGTTTCTAATAATGCATGCGTGGGTACAAAAACATATTGTATATTTAACTCTGTTCTCTTTTGACGACATTAAATTTGGTACAGACAATGATTTCTCAATTAACATAATGGCCAGCCTCACAAATTGTTTAATTTATGAATGTTGACTCCTTAAAACAATACACTTGCTGATTAATTTTAAGAAAGAACTTGAAATCTTTAGGAAATCCTTAACATTTATAAAACAAGGGAGCTCATTGTCTTTTGTGTGCCCTAGACAATGTGACGTAGTAGACCTGTTCTCTTAAGTGTATGTGTAGGTATAGGTCTATATATGTAGATATGCAGGCCTCACCGTGCTCTCGGTCTATAAATAAATAGAGATATATTTGTTTATTAAAATAATCTTTTTATATATAATTTATTTCCTGTTTGTTTATCTGCTGACATCGTGCTGCTATGTGTCTGATGTAGGCTCTTTAGCACTTGATTCAAAAACAAAGATTGTCACAGATAGCATGTTCATGCTTTTGTTTGTTGAATGAGAGTTGCGTTTTAAGTAGTTAAATGTTTTGCATGATTCAGAATTAGTGGACAATTTACAGGATTATAATTTTTGTACAGCATACGGCATGTGTCTGATTTGGACTGTGCAATCAGAACCTTTCCAGAAATGTTGACGACTTTCTAGGCATTGATTCTGCTTCCATCTTGTTTGTGGACCTTTGACTACTGGTGCTCTGTATTGGGCCTGGAAGTGAAGTGGTCAGCTGCTAATTCAGAGGCCCAGTCCTGTGCATGGGCATTTAGCATTGACATCTAATTGATGTATTTCCATATTTGTATTGATTCCTGTAATGTGTAAAGTACTTTCACAGAGAGGAATGGCATTCGTGATACTGTGTTGAAATGTATGCATATTGCTTTCATAATGACTGACTTTTGAAATGTAAACTTGGAGTACAGAGTGGTCCATTATATTGAAACTGAAAAACCTGCTATATGCTGCTTGACAGGGACTAAAGTCAACACTTGTTGATTTTACTAAACATTTATTATTATATTGTGACACAATGGCAGTGGTATGATACAATGAATAAAGACACTTATTAAATTAAGATGAGTGACTCTAACCAGTTGTTTCTTTACTTGCATTTATAATGTATTTAATAGAAATTATAGTAAATGAATACAATTAACAAACCAATTCTTGTTTGTAAAAGATAATGGTCTTTTTCACAGTAATTAATATAATGCAATATGGCCTAGACTGGTGGTTATGTTGGTTTGCTCCCCATTTTGCCAACAATAATCAGTAAAATTCACTAAAACAAGGGGATACTCTGGAAAATAATTTATTTTTAGGATTAATTCCTTTATGTGGTGGAATTGTCTCCACTTTACACTGAGGAGTTCGCAACCACTAACGAGACCATGGCCAATGCCATCGAGGGATTGGCCGGCACCGGCAGGTTGAAATGTACCAGGACCAATCGCAGGTGGACTTGGTAGTATATTCACAACATTAGGAAATCTTGTATGATCATTTTATTGTGTTAAATGATCTTACAGACAGAACTAAGAGCCAGCTCAAGCCAGTGTGTGGCGGGCAAATGAGATCTATCATTGTGCTACTATTGTTGATCTCAGGAGGGGATCCAGCAGAGGATCCCAAACGTCCCTTTCCCGTGCTACATTTGCCAGCTCTGACTCCGGGATCCACAGGTGTTGAAATCTAATCTCTCCACCTAGTCCTGGGCCTACCCCGAGGTCTCCTCCCAGCTGGACGTGCCTGGAACACCTCCCTAGGGAGACGTCCTGGGGGCATCCTTACCAGATGCCTGAACCACCTCAACTGGCTCCTTTCAAAGCAAAGGATCAGCGTCTCTACTCTGAGTTCCTTACAGATGACTGAGCTTCTCACCCTCTAATTTATATTACAGAAGAGAATGAACTTTTCCACATTATTCTATGTTTGGGATGTGCCTGTAAACTTGTACCCAGCCTTTATGACCATAGGTGAGGGTAGGAACGATAATTGACCGGTATATCGAGAGCTTTGCCTTCTGGCTCAGCTCTCTTTTCGTCATAACGGTGAGTCATAACGGTGCGGTACAGCGAATGCAATACTGCCCCCGCTGCTCCGATTCTCCGGCCAATCTCCCGTTCCATTTCCCCCTCACTCGTGGCATTATAATCCATGATGATCTCTAGTTTTAGATGCTGCCGGGCACAGATTCTCCCATCCCTGTGCAGTGTACTCATGAGTACCACATTCTTGCCTTTCTTGGGCACATAGGATACCAGGGACGTGTCAGCCATATGCACAAACCTGGAAGACTTGCCAGGCCTGTTCTTTGTAGGCAGCAGTTGGGGTGGGAGCTCAGACTTGTTTTTCCGTATCGTTCCCAACATGGTCAGTTTAGTCTTTAGGAGCTTCAGTCCCAGCTTGTGGGAGGTAACATGAGATGTGGTGTCCCCTGAGTCCCTGAGTCCCTGAGTCCCTGAGTCATGTCCAGGCAACTTGTTTCTTTTCCTCCATCAGGTTTCCCTGTGTAGATCTGTACATTCCAAGCATACGAGGAAGTTTCATCACAGGCAGCCCAGATCTTTATACCGTATTTTCCACACACACACACACACACACACACACACACACACACACACACACACACACACACACACACACACACACACACACACACACACACACAACTTTTCAAGCCTTGACAAACAAATACACTGGAATGTCAAATCTTTGCCAACTATTGGTCCCATGATCTCCTCACAGGCAAAAACTTTGCTGGCTAAAACCTTCCGTATCTACATTTTAGTTAACCTTAACTTAAACTGTTAACGGTTGTATTGTGACTTTTTCTGGCATGGAAAAGTTCATCTTCAGTCTCACTAGCAATTGCTCAAGTCTTTGGTGACCACTTCATATTCCTAGGAAGTTAGTAGATACTAGTAAGCCTAATACTGGCTAACAAGCTGTTAAAATGGCCAGTGGCAAAAGCCATACGGTTCATAGACGCTATGATGGAGGTAAATTTAGGAAACGCTAGTCAGTTTAACACAGTGCTTCATTTTTTCTAGCGACTGCTGAAACATGTAATGCCGTAGTGTAGTGGTTAAAGACAGTGCCTCTCATGTGGAAGACCTACATTCAAATCTGTTGAGAGCAAGTACATTTCTACATTTTATTTGTGCGCCGCAATAAAACCATGTTATACAGTATTGTGACTATTTCTGGTAGATCGCACTATTCTCTCGTCTTTGCACTTGTTGAAAAAGCAAGTTATTGTCACCTTTATTGATAATTATTGTATCAATGTCATTCACAAATGAAAAAAAAGTATGTTACTCGCTAGCAATTGCTCAATTCTTGACT
Organism: Esox niger; assembly: GCA_016801105.1. NCBI lineage: Eukaryota > Metazoa > Chordata > Actinopteri > Esociformes > Esocidae > Esox > Esox niger. Next base: position 16,873 of record JACXGJ010007559.1, on the reverse strand, counting down.
TTTTCAATAAGATGGCATATACTGGTAAAGCCTGTTACTGGCTAGTACGCTGTTTAAACGGCCAGTGGTAAACACCATACAGTTCATAGACGCTATTTGTTGTGGAGGTAAACTTAATGAGAAACGTTGGCCAGTTAAACTGTATCAATATCATTCACACATGGCCAATTAGCTGTTGAAACAGCCAGCGGCAAATGAGGATTTGAGGGTAGACATAAGAGGCTGTACTGACACCCATGAAATGTACAGCTCTGTAGTGTAGTGGTTTACCACACTGCCTTCTATGTTGGCAACACTTTCTATTGCGGGCTGGCTGAACTAGGCTTGTCTGGCTTCTTGTTATTTGAAGAATGTTACAGAGAACCTCAATAATCCTTCCAAATGAAACTCAGAAAATCACTTTGGCTGTAATATTTCCTCTGGCCTTCCTGATCATTTAATCATTGACTTAGAGGAAGTTGAAGACAAAGCCAACATCGTAGACCTAAAACCAATCTTGGCTGATCTTTGGACCCTCAGGCCGCACTGCATTCAAATGAGATACGACTCTGTTGTGGAAATCGCTGCATGGGCTCAGAACACTTCAGAAAACCATTGACCGTAAACATACTTTGTCACTGCATCCACAAATCAAGGCCGTAATTACAATTTACACTGGGAGGGCATCCCCCCCAATATTTAAATAAGGTCAAAATGTCCCCTCCAATATACTAATATAAAAATATTCTATGCTATGACAGGCCACCACGCACCCATCCAAAATAATTATTAGCAAATGTAATAATAATCATTACTAAACTCAACAAACTGTCATTATTACTACAAATATTATTATGTTGCATTTCAGCGTGTGGTTTGTTCAAGTGGTGTTGCCGTACCCCAGCAGAAGCTGTTGCTTACGTTGCCTAGGTAAAATCAATAAATGTCAAGTCTCTATATTTCATTATTTTATATTGTATTAAAATGTTGAAATCTAAAATGTAATATGTGTTACGTAGGCCATATCACTGTTGATTGTGATAGTTTTAACAATAATGTCAACTTGTGCTGGAATTGTAGCCTAATTGTGGAAATAAATCAAATTTAGCTAAAAAATTATTGTATGTGGAAAATGTTTTGGGTGAAAATGGCCCGATTTGCGAGTGCTAATCAATCAACCATCACTAATGTTAGCTATCATAGCTAAGTTATCTGGAAAGTTTATTAGCCACACATTCCCCCAGGGACCAACGATGGTACTCACTAACATTCATGTATTTTACTTTATATTGGTCAGAAAGCCCACATGAAATTTGAGTAAAGTGTCAGTAATTTATATTGGGCTGCATGTGTAATTTATTTAGACAGTAGTAGCTTTCATTTATTGCATACTCCTTTAGTATACTGTACAGCTGAACTGGCTAATGATAAATAGCATTAATAATGTGTGTTTGATTAGTGCAAGCAGATGGATTACAGTCAGCTTTATTCACAGTGTTTGTCATTATGAGCAAGAGGAAGGGTGGCAGTGACATTTGTCAGTTTTTTGTGCAGCTTCAGAAAAGTTGAGAGCAGAGAGACAATGAGTGTCAGTCAGATTACAGAGCTATACAGTCATCACAACGCCATGAGATGAGCTGATGCTTCTTGAAATAATAATCATTGCTGTTCAGATCAGAAATGGTTAGTAATCCATTCCAGAAACACCACTTGTTTACTTGTTTAATGAATGTTGGCACAAATGAGGTTAGGTTTAGGCAATGGCCCCACTAAGGTTAGGTTTAGGCACAGGTGTCTCTGAGGTTACGTTTAGGTCAAAGGGCAGGGAGCAGGGGAATATTCTGTCTTTGGACTGGGGTAACCAACTAACTACAGGTCAGTTGCAATGATGGTCCTGGAACAACATTGATTATGGTGTCTTAGGAACAGCATCAACACGACTCTATCAGATTGTATTAATATTGATGGTTAGGAGTCCTTTTTCTGGGGAGGACCGGTAGACCTCCTGTAGATTTCCCCCAGTGTTGGGTCCATGGCTACGGCCTATGGGACATATAGGGAATTCCGTTCTGTTTATATTTGTATTTTACACAGTATCACAACTTTTTGGGAAATGGGGTTGCACTTCACGTGCTGATTTTAGTGTTGAGTTTTGAGTTGAGTTTACCTAGCCACTGAAGTATAAATTAACTTAGCCTGTCTAGAGAAAGCCTTGCATTGTTGCTTTTGTAATCCCAACAGATATCATCAACAAGTTTCACATGTTGCTTATTGACTTATTGTAACTGCAAATTGTGGAATAATTTCAAAATGTACATAGCTTTATTTAATTAAATGTATCCATCATCTTAAGATGATGTCTTTTAATCAAACGAAGTTACTTACCCCCCATCATTTGTGGAAAGTTTTGGTGTTTCAATGGTCTTTGGTTTAACAGTGTGTTAGCATGAGAAGAGCTAGGAGATGGGAGACGGTAGGTAGGTGGGTGGTGGCTGGACGGGTTCAAGACCATTTGCTTGTGTTTTCCAACAGCAACCCATCTCACAGATGCACCACACACTCACATACACACAGTTCTCTATTGTTCCATTGTTGGGTTCCAATCTGCACCACCACTCACTGTGCACAATGGTGACTACATTGATATCTTCTATTGCTGTACTATGCCACTAATGCCATGCAGTCTTGATGGCCATTTATTGTCATACTATGACAAAACCAAGGATGGCATATGTGAATGAATAGAGGCTACTCCTCTACACTGTATAGAAAGGAATAATTCACTCTGAAGAATTTCCCAAAGAGGAATTGAAAGATTGAAGATTTTATTGTGTTTTACACAGACAGACAGACGGACAGACAACAGGGTTATGGGACAACTGGCACATAAAATAACAAAATGAGTTCATATATCCTTTCTTAACCTAATTTTACGGCTTCTGAATGAATGAGAAAAGCACCACCGAATAACAACATTACAATTCCAATGTATTAAAAAGGAGAAGTACTGAGAGGAGGGGGAAAAAGTGTTTTCATTTTTATTTCAGGTGAACAATCATTGGACCATGAAATCAAAGATTCTTGGAATCTTTTAAAAATGGAATCATATGAGCATTCTAGTTTCGTGGCATTTAGTTCTGCTCAGACGTAACCTTTGACCTGAGTGGTAGGAGCTCTACGGGGACCGCTGTCACTGCTGAAGGTTGGTGACCCGGGAATGCCGGGAGGGCTCGACCCTGCATACAGCAGCGATCCACCAATCAGGAGCAAGGCTGACGCGCCCCAGCCCAGGTAAAGGGCGGGGCCTAACTCTCTTTTGTGCGGTGCGGCCACGTGGGGATCATAGAAGTCCCTGATAATAGAGTGGGCCGTCCAGCAAATGGGAACCAGATACAGGAAGCCAGCAACGGCAAACAGGAAGCCGGAGATCCTTGCAATGCGAGCCTTCAGGCTATTCTGGCCAATGCACTTGGTGCACTTGACTCCCACCACGCCCAGAGCCAAAGCCAGGCCGCAGAGGAGGACCGAGAGCACCGTGAGGCCCCGGGCAGCCTGCATGTCGCTGGGCAGGGCCAGGAGGCTGTCGTACACCTTACACTGGATCTGGCCGGTCGACTGGACGATGCAGGTCATCCACAGGCCCTCCCAGATGATCTGAGCCGTCACGATGTTGTTGCCGATGAAGGCGGTGACGCGCCACAGCGGAATGGTGCACACCAGGAACCCCCCCACCCAGCCCACCAAGGACATGACCAGGCCCAGGAGCTGCATGCCAGTAGTCGCCATGGTGAGGCTGTCTGGTTGTTGTTGTTGTTGCTGTTGTCGCGGTGGAAGCAGTAAGGGTTGAGGCGACGGCTGACGGCGTAAACTACCGGTGTTTGGCGGGATTTTTGTCAAGATCTGTATCACATTGGTTGTCACTGGGACGTTAAAGTCCTTCCGCTTTGTCTCACTGAAATAGTCCCAAAATGAAGAGAGTTTGGAAATCTTTACAAACTGATGTCTTCCTCTTCTTGTACTTCTCACCCCTCTCTATCTTCCTGTGATGCGTCACTTCAACCAGGGGGCAAACAAGAGCTGGTGTCCTACAAACATGTTTAAATAAAAACAATGATGAGTACAGTCTTCCAAGGGGTTACACTCACGTATGGTAACTATACAAAAGGCCTACTACACCATAAAAATAAGACAGCAGGCAAATCAAATTCTTATTCACAGTAATACATTTTCAGTAATTCATACTTTTCTACACAAATGAACATAGCATTAATTAACATGCTTTGGTACTGTAGTTATTTGGCGCTATTTGATGCTTGGCTACTGTAATGTTTATCATAACAATTTGGGAACATTACATGGAATGACTGGATTCCTGTGAGAACCAGAGAATGCTATCCATTGACAGTGATGTAGTGGGTGTTGGAGCTACGATCTGCTACGCCTGCCTGGCCCGGGCAGTAGATTATCTCAGAAAAACATGAGGAGATGGGGAACACAGCAGGGCTTTCAGAGAGGGCTGTTTGAGTGGGCCCTAACTCCTCCCCCAAGCCTAGCTAAGTCTAGTGTAGACGTAGGACACGGCTCTGTTAAACACTGCTGTTAGACACTGCTGTTAGACTGTTACTAACACTGGGATACGGGTTGGACCAATCCTATACACAGATCCATCACTACTCGCACAAAGCTATTCAAAATAAAAGGTTAGCAGTTGATAAAATGAAACTAAGAATTATATTCCTGGCCATTGGGATGTTGGATTGTTATAACATATCACATATCAATACATTCAGTACACTTTGAAGAAGTGGAAAAACATGATTATGAAACTATACTATGGTATAATAATCATGTATACTAATAAGTATACTATACTTATTATAAAGTGACCACATTTTAACAAACTACACATTCTTACCCTTTGAAGAATAATTCCTGGGATGATTCCACCATTAATGCCTATCGGCCAAGAGTAACTGTGATCCAAGGTTTATGTCTTTAAACCACCACAGCAAACTACAGCTAACTGTAGCCACCGCTCAATGGAACTCAGAGAAGCATATAAGCATTTTCCCCTTTAAGTTACATTAATCCAAATATATTATTGATTTCATGTTTTTGTGAAATATACTCAGAGGCCCCCATTACTTACATTAATTGTTGAAATATAAAATGATGATACAAAACATATACATTTATTGTGTAATACATTTACATCATGGATTAGCAGTGTAGAATCAAACGTCTGTTGAAATCATACGAGTTACCTCAGGTAGTGTGACGGAGCTCCTCTGTTCGACTTTTCCAAGCCGTCCTTGGACAAGTAATGCGTTTTGCCTTTGGGCCTTCTGTCATTTGGTTGTGTAGATCAGACCTGGACGTTGGTTGGAGGCAGAGGCCCTGGTTGTTCGGCTCAGTCCACAGGTAGGAGGACTCGAGAGCAGAGGCTGATGTCCAGAGAGGTGCAAAGAGCTTCTACACCCAGCTTGCTTCAATACCAAGGACAGGTCAAGACTGGTGAGAGGGCTGCCGTCCAAGACGCCAGCTAGTGTAAGCTTGTGTGGCAGTGGGCAGAAGTGTGTGTATGAGTTAGTATGTGTGAGCAAGCCTGTGTCTATAAGTGTGTGTGTGTTCATGTCAAGGGTGCGATGCGTGTGTGTGTATCTCTCAGTGCCTGGTGTTCAAGTACAATGACATGCTGTTCTCCGCTGCAGCTCTCTCTTTCTCGAACCCCCCCACACCCATACAACCATTCAGGCCAACAACCAATGCTGTCTTCTTTTTCATCTTTCACCCTCTTGTTCCTTGATGTGCCCTGTTCTTTTCATCTCCTTTCTGATGTTTGATGGGTTCAACTGAAGTTGGTGACTGAGGAGGGTCAAAGAGCTCTTTTTGTAGGTATTTGCCTTATATAACCTGTTTACATGAATTAAAGGGCATGGGGAGAAGGATATGTAGTCCACTAATCTGTTACTCTGAACTCATCTTTTGCTAAGTTCTTTATTGTGTTTCCTTTACATGTGACAGTTTCTAATACATAAACATTTAACACCACATTCCAACAACAAGATAACAGAAGAAGGAAAAAGGAGATAAGCAAACGTCTTACAAACAACAACTAGCTAAAAAGCTTAGCTAGTTTTGACTAGTAATCTTACCCAATCTTAGTTCCACCTGCATTTGAACTTAGGTCAATTTTTTTAAATTCTAAGACATTACCAAAAGGTACACACACATGTTTTTAGATATTAACTATTGTGAATCATGCATTTATTGTTGTAAATGATTATTAAACACAAAAACAGCATTGTTAAACAGTACAGACGCCCTGGTGATGAAGATGTTGTATTTACTCAAAATTAGGTGTAACAAGGGGTTAAATTGAGCAGGGCCAGCCGAAGCTCAGGTCCAGTACTACCAATAACCAGCAGTTGAAATGTAAGATAGAAAAAACACAATTTTGCGTTTCATTTACAATTGTGTGCTCCAATTGATGGCCATTGACAGCATTCAAGTTCGTAGACCATTACGCGTTCATAAATTCACCATGAACAATGCTCTGTAATACCAGCGAGGAGTTAAAGCACCACAGAATGCTTTGTATTTATGTATTTGAGAATGTCCCATAATGCACTCTGGCGAGTGACCAAATTGCCTTTCAACAGTGACGATATACTGTTAATATAACAGTTCCATTATATGTCTCTTAAGAGTAAAACAAATATAATATTGAAAACATGTATAATCAAACATGCCGGCAGGACCGCTTGTGACTTCACCCACGGTACTAACAGAACCATCAGGAAAGTGTGCTGACCAAAACGCTCTTGACCACAAGTATACCTAGCCGCATGTTACAGGATCAGATAGGAAGTGTGGCAACCCCAAAGAAAGACAAGTGTAGAAATTTGACTGATTATAGATAATTTGCATAAAAAGGCAGATGATCAGCAGCAGTATCTCACTTTTAGACGCATGGAGGTTTTTCTAAATATCATTGAAGATGAGCTTGAAGTTTGAGGTTCATCTGACTCAAACTGTCTCTATCTTTTCTTGAGTCTCAAAGTCACCCGGCCAACTCATAGATGCTACCGGATACTGTATATAATATACACTCTATACGGCCAAAAGTATGTGGACACCCAACCATCACACATATATGAGTAAATAGTAAAGCGTGATTCATCACTTTTCAACTGAACACGTTTCAACTGCTCCAGAGTCCAGTAGTGGCCTGCTTTACACCCGTGCTTCTCAAATCCAGGCCTTGGGACCCAAACTTCTGCTGGTTTTCATTTTAGCCCTCTAAATATTGACAAATTGACACTCGGAACACCAGGTGAATGCAATGCAATCAGGCCAAATAGAAAACAAGCAGTAGTCTGGGTCCTCGGACTTGGAGTTGAGAACCCCTGCTTTACACCACTCCAGGTGACGACTGGCTTTGCACATGTTATATATGTGATGATGATGAGAGATTTTCACAGGCTACCCGCTTCAGCCCTTAGCGGTCCAGCTCTGTGATCTGCCACTTTGTGACTGGGCTGCTGTTGCTCCTGGATAATTCCACTTCACAGCTACAGCACTTTCAGGGGATGGGCAGATCTAGTAGGGCAGACATTTCATGAACTGTCTTATGACAAAGGCATCCTATGACAGAGCCATGTTTAAAGTCACTGAGCTCCGCAGCATGACCAATTGTATGGAACATAATGTTTGTCAATGGAGATTTTGTGCACCTGTGAGCAATGAATGTGATTGAAACACCTGTAGACAGTAAATAGTAGGGGTGTCCACATATTTTTTGCCATGTAGTGCATTTTATATCACTCAGACGGTTAAGATGCAGGTATTAATAACCAGAGGAGCAATGTTTTTTCCCCCATGTGGCCTTCCTGGACTAAATATGGGGTGGAGTCTGTCAGTGAAGCTGTCTGTGAATGTAAAGATGTTAACTCCAGTCTCTGCACAGTAGAAGGACACTCGCCCCTCTTCGTATTCCAGAAACACTCCCACATTCCTGGGCTTCTGATCCAGGAAAATCGGGGTGACGGCGTGGGAAGTGTTAGCCTCATACTGACCCTCATTCAGACTCAGCGTCCAGAACCCATTGGCTGGGCTGATTGTAAACTTCCCCTTCCTGTTGACAGATTGCCTTGCCACACCCAGGGTCCATTCAATCTTCTCCCCTACATCTACTTCCCAGTAATACCTGGAATAAAGACAATGTTAGTCCAGTCCGTGTTTTTAATAACTTAGCATTCTAATATATTTCATCATACCAGCTAGTCAGTTAGCATTCCAATACATGTTAGTCATCATACCAACCGGTTTTACTAGTTTTATAGGACTAGTTAAAGAACCGAGCAAATAAACTACTTTATTTTATGTTTATGCAGGTAATGTTTATGCAGGTAATGTTTATGCAGGTGATGTTAATACAAGTAATGTTTATGCAGGAACTATGCAATAGTTTTCACCCAATGTTCGGAGCAGGAACTCAAAACACAAAAAAATGATTACAAGGCTGTTATACTGTTATAAAACACGAATAGGATAAATGACAGTACCTTCCACTGGAGAAGGCTTCTCTACACATCACGTTGGCCACGCGTTCAAACCTCTTGGGGTGGTCTGGGACCTCCTGGCGTTTGTCTGTGGGTCGCACCTGTTTCCGGTCCTCTGAGACTGAGAGGAAGGCGTTGGCCGTCTGGAGACTCAGGGAGATGTCCACTAGAAGAGAAGAGAGGTTGTGCTAAGGTACGAGGATATGGCAACCTTTTGGAATTATTTTATATAAACACAGGAAAAAGTGCTGCACCAACAGAAATAGACTAACAAACTTGTAGTCGATGCCAGCAGGGTTAGCTAGCTAAACCCGTGCAAAAAACATTTTTGCACGTGCCAAACTGCACGTGTGCAGGCCATCAAATCAAAGGCCCTCCATCAATAGAATGCTATTGATGACATTAGTTTCAGCCGCCTAAGCTACATAATTGTTTAGAAAATACCTGCTCGTGTTTTAAGCTTATTTACTAATGGTGCTATTTTAGAAGATGACAACAGTCAAAGTACTTTGAGAGAACAAATAAAAGCGACACCATATTGGTTAGCTTCACAAAGATACACATACCTGTATATTTCTGTATTTTCTTTAGCTCTGAAAAATATAACAGTTCCTGTAAGAATATTTTCCAGACAAACATATGAAATTGAAAGTAATGAAAGGTATGACGGCTATTCATATACACTTGGTCAAGTGTTTAAATTAATTGCCAATGCTTCTACATGCTGACGTTTTAGCATTCAGGCCACAAATCTAATAAATGTTACAAGACCAATATTAACATTTGTCTCGCATAGTGTCAAACAAAAGTAGATAAGAAATATTGTAATAGAAAAGGAAACTAATATCAGTGTTTGTAATTTTTACTATTTATTTAATACACAAAAACATTTCTAATCAACTCAAAACATGCAAAGACTAGTGTTGAGGGTAGATGTATAACTGACACATGAAGACTAGTGTTGAGGGTAGATGTATAACTGACACGTGAAGACTAGTGTTGAGGGTAGATGTATAACTGACACATGAAGACTAGTGTTGAGGGTAGATGTATAACTGACACGTGAAGACTAGTGTTGAGGGTAGATGTATAACTGACACATGAAGACTAGTGTTGAGGGTAGATGTATAACTGACAAATGAAAACTAGTGTTGAGGGTAGATGTATAACTGACGCTTGAAGACTAGTGTTAAGGGTAGATGTATAACTGACACATGAAGACTGGTGTTGAGGGTAGATGTATAACTGACACGTGAAGACTAATGTTGAGGGTAGATGTATAACTGACACGTGAAGACTAGTGTTGAGGGTAGATGTATAACTGACAAATGAAAACTAGTGTTGAAGGTAGATGTATAACTGACACGTGAAGACTAGTGTTGAGGGTAGATGTATAACTGACACATGAAGACTGGTGTTGAGGGTAAATATATAACTGACACATGAAGACTGGTGTTAAGGGTAGATGTATAACTGACACATGAAGACTAGTATTGAGGGTAGATGTATAAGGGACAAATGAAAACTAGTGTTGAGGGTAGATGTATAACTAACACATGAAGACTAGTGTTGAGGATGTATAACTGACACATGAAGACTAGTGTTGAGGGTAGATAAATAACTGTAACACACGAACACTTGTTCATTGGTGATTAAGCTAGGTATTTGAGGCAACTGCTGAAAAGGGCTTTATTATAATATATTGATTTATTGTCTATTACTGACCCAATTTAGACAGTCGGTTGAGTTCTGCTTTGACCATGATCATCAGTTCTGACAATGCTTTTCTGGTCAGGCCTACACAGGGGTCAGTCTCCAAGGTAGCCTTGATCCAGTCCCTCCTCTCTGGGTAGCTTAGTGTGGCATTGAGGCCCTGCAGTGTTTATAGAGGACAAACAAACGGGCAGAAACAAATATGTAACATATAATGACATTTCCATGGATTTTATAGATTGGTTTTGAAAGTGGCTTGAATACTAATTTAAGGTCTTTTTGTGGCCAAGAATAATTCTGTGGTCATTAATAAATGTGTTTAATTCGTCATCGCGAAATTGGGGATATCCAATTCATGAAAAAAACAGGCAGTACTGAGCCAATAGGCACCATGCTGGGCTCACCCCCAGGCAGTACCGAGCCAATAGGCACCATGCAGGGCTCACCCCCATGCAGTACCGAGCCAATAGGCACCATGCTGGGTTCACCACCAGGCAGTACTGAGCCAATAGGCACCATGCTGGGCTAACCGCCAGGCAGTACCGAGCCAAAAGGCCCCATGCTGGCCTCACCCCCAGGCAGTACCGACCCATGCTGTTCCCATGGATATTATCAGGTTAGAAACTATTTTAAGAAAAATGTAAATTTGTCACGATGGTCAATGACTTGTACATAGGCCTTGTGGGTTCAACACTGTGACACTCACCAACGTAGCACTTTTATCATCATGCCATAACCCTTCAAGACTAAGAGGAGACTGAGAAGGCCCCGATTCTGGGTTTCTGTTCTTCAGATGTGTAATCTCCTCTTCCAGCTCCTTCACCAGCTTGTCAACCCTCCTCTAAATGAATAGAAATGGTAAACATTGTGTGAATCAATGATCAATGTTCATTTTGGTCATAACTAAGTAATAGCAGCACTTTATATTACAGACCTCTGCCTCTGACTGTCTTTCCTCTATGGCTGCTACCACTGCCTTGTGGCTGTTCTCTATAGAGCTCGTCAGGACAGAGAACACCTTCTGGCTTTCTCGAACCTCCTTGAGACACGAATTCTGATTGGGCAGAAGACCATATTCCAGACACAAGTTATGATCGGATAAAAGACATGTCCATACTGTGCATCAGACACAAATTCCCTACTGTATAAAGCACACGCCATCATTTGAGATGCATTTGAGATGTTTGAATTAGAGAATTGATGGTAGTTGTCTCACACTACTTGATGGGACCAGACATGTACTGTATGGGTTTGGTATGATCCCTCTCAGCGCTGCCCAGCCTTGGTACAAGATATCTACAGTCCTGTAGGTTTCTCTCCAACAATTTGTAACTAACCTTGATTTAGTTTTTTACCCTGCTAATTGTTAACCTCAGGGGTTAACTTATGGTTGGAGAGAAAACCAACAGTACAGTGTCTTTTCAGGAACATGGTTGGGCAGTCCATTTCCACCTCATCTGGATCTCCAGAAGTCCACAGAGTGGCCAGGTGTCAATCAGCTATTGAGTCTCACTTTGAGTAGCTGCAGGGAGTTTCGGAGACGATCCACTCTCTGCTGTTTCTCTTGGATCATCAGGTCAATGTCCATAAACTGGGAAAGCGGAAGAGACATTCACATGTTTATTATAATTTTTCAAGAAAATTTAATTTTTGCTCTAAGACTGGATGTATGTTGGAGAAGGAACATTCATCTGTTTGATTTCAAACGCTAAGGTTAGCAAAGAAGCTTTTAATAAACAGTCTATACTTTTGAAGGGTCACAAGTTGTCCTACTGATGTTACTACCATCTACCATGTCATGGTTCCCTTCCGGTCGCTCTGTCCTTTTCATCCGGTAGTTGTCACATACTTCAGCCAGGATGCGGTTGACATTAAGGTCGGGCCTGGCGTGAAACAGCCGTCTACAGACAGGACAGTAGTCAGAGCGATGCTGGGTCCAGTACCTGTAATGTAGTCCAGACTATGTTTATTTCCTGCTTAAAACTGATATACGGCTGTGGTCATGTGTTTGCATACCCTTTGAGAATTGGAAGTAATATGTACCATTTGCAAAGATAACATGAGTGAGCAGGCAAAACAGGTCTTATTTCTTATGGGATTCACATTGAACTGTAGGTCCTAACATAATAGCACGATCATTAAACATAACATGGCAACAAAGTAAAAAATTAACTGTCCTCTGTTCAAAAGTATGCATACCCTTAGTTTGTACTACTGTGTATTGCCCCCTTTAGCATCAATGACAGCGTGGTATAAGGGTGGTATAGCTGCCCATACATCTTGGAAAAATGCCTCCTGGTCATGAAAAGTCTTTGGTCATTTTGCATGAACCGCATGTTTGACATCTCCCCAGAGTGGCGTGATGATATTAAGGTCAGGATACTGTAATGGCCACTCCAGAACCTTCACCTTTTTTCTGTTGCAACCAGTGGAGAGTCAACCAGTGTTGCTGGTCCTGTTGGGGTGTCTGCTGGTTTTCCTGTTGGGATGTCTGCTGATGGTCCTGTTGTGGTGTCTGCTGATGGTCCTGTTGGGGTGTCTGGTGGGGGTCCTGTTGGGGTGTCTGATGGGGGTCCTGTTGTTGTGTCTGCTGATGGTCCTGTTGGGGTGTCTGGTGGGGGTCCTGTTGGGGTGTCTGGTGGGGGTCCTGTTGGGGTGTCTGGTGGGGGTCCTGTTGGGGTGTCTGGTGGGGGTCCTGTTGGGGTGTCTGCTGATGGTCCTGTTGGGGGTCCTGTTGGGGTGTCTGGTGGGGGTCCTGTTGGGGTGTCTGCTGTTGGAGAAGCGATCAGGGCAACGAACAAAACTGAATCCCAACGCTTCTCCAAATACTCCTTGCAGGGCCCCCCTGTCCCGGTCCATCAGGCCCAGCCCCAGGCCCTTTCATCTAACCACAACCGGACTGGACCACCCTGTCCCGGTCCATCAGGCTCAGGCCCAGCCCCAGAACCTTTCATCTAACTACAACCGGACTGGACCACCCTGTCCTGGTCCAACAGGCCCAGCTACTATGAGAGGCTGAAAAACAGGTGAGCCTGCCTCATGAAGATGGGCCACCATGTTGGGTCACCATCAGAACGCGCTGGGACTGGCAGTCCGGGAATCTCCCAGCCCTCCAGCGTTTACCTTCACTGTGTCCTTGTGTAGTGGATCATTCTGGAATGTGGTAATGGAGTAGCACGTCATAGATGCAAAGGTATAATCAATGACTAACTACAATGACAAAGATCAGCAAATTACTAGACTACAACATACATACAATACATGTCACATGAACCAATGATCAACATGCACACAGGAAACCAGGGAAATAAATAGGGAAGTGATAACGAGGCAAAAGTGGCAAAACTAAACAGGATACAAATGAAATCAATAAACATTGGGGCTTGAAACAGAACATAGAAACATACTGACTAGACCTAAACTAAACTGAACATAGAAATGTAACATCCAGCATGACACAGGATATTCCTGGCCTTTACAGGATCCCTGTGATGCATTCGGTAAAATGAAATCAACGATATCTGAAATACTTTCATTCTAAGAGTCATAAGATAGACTTGTTACTCCAGCACATCCCAGAGATACTTAATCACATTGAGATCTGGGGAATGTGAAGCCAGGACAACACTATGAACTCATCATATTCCCCAAACCATTCAGTACAATGAGTTCAGGTTGGCAGCGCAACCTCCTGCTGAATGAGACCACACCCATCAGGGAATACCACTGCCATGAAGGGTAGTACCTGGTCAGTAACGATGTTTAGGTAGGTGACACGTGTCAGATAAACATCCAAATGAATTCCTGGACCCAGGGTTTCCCAGCAGAACATTGCCCAGATCATCACACTCCCTCCACCGGCTTGTTGTCTTTCCACAGTGCTTCCTGGTGCTGTCACTTCCCCAGGTAAACAACACATATATACACAACCATCCATGTAATGTTAAAGAAAATGGGACTCATTGGACCAGATGACCTTCCACTGGACCAAGGTCCAGTTACGACTCTCATCCGCTCAATGTAGACATTTTTTACGGTGGCCAGGGGTCATTACGGCCACTCTGACCGGTCTGTGGCTACGCAGCCCCATATGCAGCTTGGTGTGATGTACTGTGTTGTGACACTCTCCTCCAGAACACATTATTAACATTTTCTGTGCCACAGGCGGGATCGCCTTTGTTGCCCTCACGCAATGTTGAGCCATGGGCGCTCAACAGCCTGTCTCCAGTTTGTGGTTTGTCCCTCTATGGACCACTGTCAGTAGGTACCCACTGTTGACTGAGAGGCAGCCCAGAATCCTTGCTGTTTCAGAGATGCTCTGACCCGGACATCCAACATGTTGACTATGAGAACTGATTGTTCGCTTCCAATGTAACCTACCCAGACCTTGACATCTGCCCTTGAGATGATCAGTGTTATTTGCTTCACCTGTGAGTTGTCATGCTTTGGCTCATCAGAATACATGATAATAGCTGAATGATAAACATATATAGAATGCCATATAGATATTCAATACATAGATGTTCAATACAGTACCTGCACAGACAGGCCTGGCAGAAGCTGTGACCACAGGGTGTGGTGACGGGGTTGTTAAAGACATCCTTACATAGAGGACAGAGGAAATGTTTCTCAGGAAGTAGATCGATGGGAAAGGTCGGGGAGATTGGAGAGGTGGGATGGCTGGGAGATGCCATGCTCTGGAAGAACAAGAAAGAAACCAAATCAACCCATCTTCTTATCTCTCCCTATTGCCCTCCATCACCGCAAGAAGCATAAAACGTTTACATATCAGTACGAGCTATCAATTCAATCATGCAATGTCACATTTCGTAGAAGGCCATCGTGTTCCTATCATGTAATTGATATGAGAGGCCAGACACATTGGCACAGCTTAGTTATCAACAGCTATCCATCTTGTCCCATTACAGGTTTTCTGTTGAAGCAGAACGTGTGTCAAAAGGCACAATACGCATTAGCTTGTTTTAAGGTCAAATAAAATCAATGACTTGAAGAAAGTAGTTAAGTTAAGTAACTTTTTCTCTTAGCTGTGAGGAAAACAAGAATCTTTCTATACACTCCAAAATTATGTTGGTAAAAGACAAATGAGGTTCCTGGATCACCAACATGTACAGGAACACAAGACTCTTTGTTGCTTTGGGTAAATGTGTCTGATATAAACAAACACTCTAATTCATAACTTTTAACCTAGTAAAAAATGTGATTCAGCCAAGTCCCAGAGCCTGAATATACAGGTGATTCATATCTGTTATTAAACCCACAGTGGTTGCAGGCCCGTTGAAGAGAAGATCTTATCACTCAATGACAGGAGTTTCCTAATGACAACCTATTCCCTATGTAGCACCCTACTCTAGACCAGACCCTTATTAACCCAGTCAGAAGTAGTCCAGTGTAGGGGACATAGAGGACCATGTGGGACAAACCCACAGTTACTGAGAGACAGTGTTTAGTCAGACTCCCAACACAAACCCCAACACTGTGTCCTTAACAACACAATGGTGAACAGAGACTCATTACACAACGACAGGATGTGTGGAGGTTCTGATGCGAGCGGTTGTTAACTCCATGGTCAGACACATTCCTTTGTCAAGCAGTGAAGGACTGTGATTGGACATATTGGTGGTCATAGAGTCACCTGAAAAGGTCTAATGTTTCTGTGTGTGTTATAATAACCTGTGTACCTGTTCAGAACAGGATAATCTGTTGCATTCAAATAGAATAGCAGCATGCATGTGTTTATACGCACGTTATTGTGTGTGTGGATCTGTGTGTGAGCGACTCATTATTCAAGGTGTAGTAATTGCTTGTGCTGCTGTTTTTTTATCTTTTAATAAGTCTGTTTTCTGTGTCCCTGTTATTCTACACCTGTTGATTCCAAGGCATTTCAGAGGTTATCAGCGATGCATTGTAAACACTTCATAGTATGCAGTAGAACTGGAAGCACAAAGTATTCTGTTACATACTGAAGGAGGAAAACAACAGTCAATACCTGCTAGTTTTCAAGCTGGTTTTTATGATACACCGGGGTATTTTCAAGACCTGGGAGCGATTCTGTCTTATTTCTCCTTTTACCTCTATCAACAATGAAAGTATTATGTTGTTACTTCCTTCACTGAAAAGACTGACTTGAGCATCTGTAAACAAGTAAAAAATAAAATGTTGCACTCGCATGCTGTTCTTTACAGAATGCTGACATTCTGAATATGAGGATATTATAGCATGAGTTTCACAGCCCCCAACCAGTTTAATTTTACAAGCTGAGATCAGTAGATCTATGATAATTCTCCATAAGTTTAACCTACCTGTCCTGTTCCACTTGTTCCTGGTTAAATCCTGTCCGTTGTTCAGTCAGTCCAACTTACTGTATAAGGATCCCAGGTGAGTTCCTGGAAAGGTAGTTCCTGTAGATGTGATCTAAAACCAGGGTGGGAGGGACCCAACTGAATTTGTCCAATAGAAACTGTTCAATGAAACATTTTGCAACTAAACGATTTGTTTGTTAGGATCAAAAATAAAACAAAAACATGTATGTTCAGGCGTGGTCAAACAAATATTTGCTTTGGGAGGAGTCTATAACCTCAGGCATCAACTAAGATTAT
>JACXGJ010007558.1:0-30114 GCA_016801105.1 Esox niger | reverse complement strand
GTGCAGTGTGTGTGTTTCAGTGGGTGCAGTGTGTGTGTTTCAGTGGGTGCCATGTGTGTTTCAGTGGGTGCCATGTGTGTTTCAGTGGGTGCCATGTGTGTTTCAGTGGGTGCAGTGTGTGTGTTTCAGTGGGTGCAGTGTGTGTATGTGTGTTTCAGTGAGTGCACCTGTGTTACATAAATCCACGAGGAGCTCCTGTAGCAGCGCTCCATTTCCAATAACAGTCGCCGGGAATGCTGAAGGCAAGGGGTGGAGGAATGGCTACTGTACATTGCTGTAATAGGGCCCAGCTGTAGCTGTGTGTGTGTGAGTGTGTGTGTTGGGTTGTCAAGAGAGAGAGGCTCCACAGATATTTCATAGTTCTGAGAGAGAAAGAGGGTTGATTAGCTGCTCATAAATGTAGGGAATTGGGCTTTGATTATGTTTGGCTGCAGCTAAAACAAAGAAAATTACTTTTTGATTAACTGAGACCCAACAAAGAAAAAAAACTCCTCAGTCCCACTGGTTCCACACTCACTAACACAATCTTATATGCTAACACTGGACTGGTACAATGGTTGTGTATTATGAGAGAGAGAGGGTAGAAACAGAGGAGTGAGAGACAGAGACACAGAGACAAAGAGGTCAGCTGGGTCACACTAAGGACAGATGATGCCTACCCAGGATGCCTCAGTACTGTGTCTGTCTCATTGGTTCAACTTTAGAGTTCCTCCAGTCTCCTGGGAAATAAAAACATTCTTGTTTTTCCTCCAAATGAGCTGTTCTCTGAGTGGGGGCGGCCAGATGTGCAGGAGGGAGGCTCTCCTCAAATTAAAAGCCCTGAGCTCAGCCAAGAGACCTTCAATACCGCCACATCCATCCACGAGGAGCAGCTTGCCACCTCTCACCTTTGACCTCGGATGTAGCGCATGAGAGGGTGAGTGGGGGCATTTGGGGGCACGGAGAATGTAAACAATAAGGCAACATTAAAACAATGCGGTTTGTAGAGCTATAATGGACTCGTATCTTGGGCTTAGTTGGATCTCCGCCCGGCCTTGCAGAAAAGCAGCAGCCTTTGGAAAAGCAGCAGATTTTGTAGTGTATATTTTAGATAGTCTTTAAAAGGTAGAGTTCCAGTAGGGTAAGTAAAATGGGCAGTGGCCCTAGTTTCAAGGGCCTCCTGGTGGGGCTCGTCTTACTAATTCCCGTGTACTTTATGAACACTGGTTAACGTACATTGATTTACATAAACACAGTGTCTACGGAAAGTGTTCAGAGTCCTTCCCTCTCCCCACATTATGTTGTTGTAGCCTTCATTTTAGATAGATATATTTTTTTTGCCATCAGTCTCCACACAACACTCGATAATGAAAAAGTGAAACACTTTTAAGCAATGTGTCAATTGAAAGAACTGAACTATCTAAAGTATTCCAACCATTTGTCATGACATTTGAAATTGAGTTCAGAGGTATCTTGTGTCTTTTGATCATGAGATGTGTCAAGAACCTCAGTGTGTATGTATACATGTGTATGATAATATAGAGTACCGGTCAAAAGTTTGAACAAACGTACCCATTAAAGTGATTTATGTGTCCAAACCATTGACTGGTAAATGTACATTCCTCTTTCTTTGCATTGGGCACAATACACCACCATCTTGGTACATCCATGCATTTTGAACTTCACTTGCGTTTTGGTCTGTCATCCTTATGGTAACTGGGCGGGAGGAATGTACGAGACTGAAGTAAGTGACTCAGGCAGAAGAACAGAGAATACCATGAACCCAGCTGGAACCAGACGTGTTCCCCTGGAAACATGAAGGCAGACAGGAACGAGATAGACAGAACCGTGAGGGCGAGGATAGAGAGACAAAGGTTAGAGGGAAGGGAGCTCAAAGCGTGTGCGCTTGAAATGGGGAGATTGAAATGGGGAGATGGAGGTAGAGGGAGAGAAGAAAAAGAATAAAATGTTGTGGAGGAGTCGGCTTAACGTGTTGAGAAACAGGGGTTGATCGAAAGTGTACAGCAAAGGAGTGGAGAGAGAGGGTGTGAGGTTAAGAGCGAGGGAGGAAAAGGAGCGAATGAGTCAGGTAGGAGTGTATGTGTGTGTGAACGAGAATCCCCTCTGGGGATTGATCCCAGTACAGGATGTCCTGATGTTAAGGAATTCTCCCTGTCTTTCTCTCTTTCTCTCTATCTGAGGTCCAGTATGATGACAAAAAAAAACACTTAGTTCTCTTTCTCAGAATTGGTGAGGGACCATTTGGTCAGATCTCGTGGGTGGCTAAAAAGGCCAAAGGGCTTGTATTAAAAGTAAACACACACACACACCTCACATTGTTGCCAAGCCTGGCTTAGTGGGAACTGGGCACAGTATTCTTCTTAACAGGAAGTGGTTCTTTCTTCTGGAATGTTAGGAAATCAATCCATTGCTTTCATACAGACCTCACTTCCTGTCTATACAGGAAGCAGTCACTCCATTCCACTCACTCCTGATATCATGTGGCATTCTGTTCTGCCTGTTAGATGAGATTGTTCTGGAAAATACGGTCAGCTATGGTCACTAGCACAATAAGAGTGAAGCCATTAGCTGTAGTAGTTAAAAGCTAAACGTTTTAAAGCCGGCGTG
The DNA here is from genome assembly GCA_016801105.1 of Esox niger. Lineage (NCBI taxonomy): Eukaryota > Metazoa > Chordata > Actinopteri > Esociformes > Esocidae > Esox > Esox niger. Next base: position 27,507 of record JACXGJ010007558.1, on the reverse strand, counting down.
ATGAGATTCAGTTATAATGTTGAACTTGTGTTTACCAGTTGGCATGTACAAACATGGTTATAATAGTGTACTCATGACAATTGTAAAACCTAATAGTAAGACATAAAACCACAATCATTGTGTCAGTCCTCAGGGTGGACCTGGGTGTAGAAAATTAACAATGCTTCAAATCAGTCCAGCTACTAGTCAGTGGATCATTTAACCACATCTTCCTCACACACACATTCACAGGGCCTTCACTTACTGCATTCCTTCGGCATTTTCTGCTTTCGTAACATGTATTATTTTAACAGTAATTTCACCTCTGCTGTGTTCTCCCGGCATCGCTGCGGCTCAAGTTACCGGTGCATTGGTGGAAAACATTTTAAAAACGTAAAGAGAAACGGAGGGGTAACACAGTAAACCTTTACTTCAGCCTTCTGTGAAATAATGACCGGCGGACAGACAGATGTGCGGAGACCGCGTAGAGCTAGACGTGTCTGTTCGAACACATCTGCAGCCTCACTAAGACTAATGCCTACCATACTAACCACCCATACACACATTCACTCACCCACCCACCGAGGTGCTAATCCAGGATTGGCTGTAAACTGTCAACCCTGTTTCCTGTCCAGGTGAAACGGACACCCTCCTTACCGCTCCATGGCCACTGAGATCTTGCTTTTTTGTTTTTTACGACCCGAGCCTGGGACTATGGCAACATTTGAACCCTGACCTCTGACCCCGAAGGGCGACCCGACTGCCATTAAACTGCCGCACTCCCGCCATTATCCAATCTGGTGGCTCGTTTGGGGGGGGGATTGGTCCAGGTAACACGAGAACGAGATGGCTGACACATACCTGGGATATAATGGAGGCTCAGTTAAAATGACGGACAATTACTGACACAGACTGAGGCTTGGTCCCAATTGGTGTGCAATACCCTTTACAGATCCGCAGCCATAGGGCTCTGGTCAGAGGTAGCGTAGGGTTTTACTTGGGACCCATACAGAGCTCTTAAAAGACATCTCTTCACATTGCCAAGAACAGTTGCCTGTAACATCGTATTGTCACAGTTCGCAAGTCAAAGGGCACTAAATGATCGACAGAGCCTGCATCTGAAAGTCAGGGCAGGAACACGAAAAAGATCTTAAACTGGTTTCAACCCCCACACGCAAAGAGGGAACAGCCTTCCAATATCTTTGACGGAGTAAAAGTTGAGAGGGAAAGTAAAACAGAGGAGGGGGAGAAAGATAAAGAGCTAGAAAGAGAAGGAAGGAGAGAACGAAAGATCCATATATATTTCTACTCTCTTTCAGGCAGATCACTACACAGAATGCACCTGGTCCGGGCAAGGTTGACAATGACCATTATCCAGTGGTAATGGGGAAGAGCTGAGACAAACACTGTCGCACCTGTTAATACCGCCGCAGGAGAAATAAACTCGGCTACCACCAAACACTCCAGCTATTTCCTGTGCCCTTGGGGTGGGGCACTGGGAGGGATGCGCAGGGCAGGCAAACAGAACCAGATGACCGTGCTCGGACTGGTGACCAACAGAGGGAGTTGGTGTCAGGGGGTAGAGGTCAGGGAGGGGTGCATGGCCAGTGGGCCACGCCCGCGGGGGACCAGGGGAATGTGGAAGCGGTTGAAGGGAAGCGGGACTGAGTTCAGATCTCACTAAATGACGTCTCATTGGAACCAGGTGGGACAATGCGGAAGGATGAACTCAACCAGCAGACTCAACCAGCAGACTCCATCGTTGTCATCCATCCTCTAGTGTCAGACATCAGACCCAGACCAGGAGGATGGAGATAGACATGGACACAGTGACAACAATCAACACTAATAGGTCCATGAACAGTGGGGAGAAGATCTCTACAAGGGCAACCCCAAGTTACCCTGCCTGAGGACTACCCAGCACCACCCCTACATTATCATTACATAACTTTTACTGCATTACCATTACCATCACCACTATGACTATGTTGCCAGTACTACGATGATAAATAATGTAATACTAGTACATTGACACTGCAACCACCAGCATTACAACTACATTACCACAAATACATTACCACGACCATATTATCACTACAGCATTATCAACACCACCTACTACCAGCATTCCCTATTCCTCTCCGTAGTATCAGCTCTATTTTTCCACCTCCCCCTCTCCCTCCCCCTGCTGGTGCTGTGCTGAAGAGAATTATAAAGCATAACAGTTAAAATCCTCCCGAACCCCCTGTCCCCCCCCCCATGGAACACCCATGTGGATGACTCCCCCCTACCCTCCACTCTGCAGCTCCCCTGTACCTCCTGCTAACACTGGCCTGTTCTTCTCCTCAAGCCAGCTGCAGGGGAGACGGACTTCTACAGACAACCACTCCAAAAGGCCAAGCTGACAGACCACGGTGGACGATGGAAGCACCAAACACATTCCCCCCCGTACAGCACTGGTCAGGGGGGCGGAGGGGGGAGGGAGAGAATGAAGGAGAAGGGTTTGTGGTGATATGGGGTCGGAATCGACAGTACGTGAAAACATATTAGTCCAGTACACGATGACAAATTTTTCGGTCAAATGTCAGCACTCCTGTCTGGGCCTGGGCCCTGGTGTGCAGCTCGCTCTCCAGGCCCTCTGTCTGTCATCATGTCTTGGCCCTGGATGTCAGTCAGGTTTTGGAGACATGGGTCCCGTACAGCAGAGTTCAGAACGAGGACATGAGGAGACCACTCAGTGTCAGAAGACGGAGGGGGGTTTCTAAGAAAGATAGAGGCTACAGGGTTTGGGTTAACAGAAAGCTGTGCGGTAAGTGATTTACAAGCCGTGGTAGAATGTCTCTAAACATGATCTCACCAAAGACGACATTAATCACAACAGCCCATCTGTCTCAGGCTCGTACGTCTCTCTCTCGCTCACTCTCCACGTCAACCCTCCCTTGAGTTAATCAAAGTCACATCACTATCAATTTAGCTTCTGCTTATCTGAGAGCAACAAGAGAACCCTGTCCCCTCCATCTCCACGTCTCTGTGAAAGACAGTAGATCACTGTATGTCTGACCAGGAGTCTCCATGTCCCTGATTTTGGGGTGTCTTATGTGGTGACGTGTCCCGTGTCAAGTCCACAGAAACATTATTATACCGGCCGACGCCACGCTCACCGACCAGGCACCAGCAGCGATCGCCACGGAGATTACCCTCTTGTTGATTTACGACAGGCCCCATGCATCCCGCTGGGCCGTCCCATAATACCCCCCCCCCCCCCGTGTGTCATCTCAAACCCGTAACCCCAGGACGCTCCATACCGTCCTCGCAGCTGTGGGCCCTGTTCACGTTACAAATGGTGCCTGCTTCTGACCCCATGGGGAGGACAGGGACCGCTGACTGGGTCTATGTGATCTGTGTGGTCCTGAACTGGGTGTACGACGGGACCAAACATACAAAAACAGGTCCCTGCAAGGTTTTCCGTTAGGACACACTGGCAGCTTAGGTGTTAGGTCAAAATTTGAAAGAGATCTGGGTTAGGGTGAGAACCAGGGCAGTTTTTACGTTCAAGCATTACAGGTTAGGTTCAGCTAAATTAGAGGAACATGCATGTGTGTTTCTCTGGTCCGCACAAGGACAGACAAAACATCACGGCTGTAGTTGATAACTACACACGTTTCTCAGAGCGGTCCATCTTTCAAAGACGTGACCTCTAACCTGCGGGTTGTCGCGGAAACTCTAATGCTAAGACAGGAGCAAGGGCTTTGTGGAGAGTAGACAGAGAGCACATGAAACAATAACAGCTGATGACATCGCCCCTACACACACACACACACACACACACACACACACACACACACACACACAAAGACACATGACTCCAGCCCAGTGCAATCCATAGTGATCCCCTGTAAGGACAGTTGAGGGGCATGTGGATGGTCTGGAGGGGTCATTGGCCTAAACCTGACCCCCTAAACAAGCATAAGGACAGGGGAGCAGACTGTGATGGACAGGTGGGGCGTAACATTGCACACTCCTGAAAAGCAGCCATGAATCATGGCCAAAACATTGGGGAGCATCAAACCCATTGGACACACTTCACACACGTGTCAGGCACAAGGCGCTTAACCAACACCCTCTCACGGTTTCACGTCTGAGCTTGATGGTGGTCCAAGGGGGATATAAACTATATACACTATCCATGTTTGGATGTGAATGAAAACATCTGTATGTGAAGGAATGGATGACACAGGAAAGAACTATGTGCTATGTATATGCCAGCATGTTGGAGCTATGTTATGAGATGAAATTCATACATTTGAATAAGGTCACATATTACTTTTCAAAAGGTTAAATGGACCATAAGTAGGATTTGTACCACACTCCAAGCATACAGTAGAAACAACAGATAAGCAGTTAATGTTTTAAGTTAATGTATCAAATATTTTTGATACATACTGTGCAAAGCCGCTTACCGTCAAAGTCAGTCTTTTTATTGTCAGAGGCACAAAATAACAGTGTCATTGCTTCAGGAATGTCTACCAGATGGCAGCAGTGTGAACAGACCATAGCTCGGGTGGCTGTAGTCTTTGATGTTCCGTGCTTTCCTAAGGCATCGTGTTTGGTAGATGCCTTGCATGGAGGGGAGATGGCAGCCGATGAGGCGCTCCGCTGACTTTGCCACCCTCTGGAGGGCCTTGCGATCAGCAGCGGAGCAGCTGCCGTACCGTGGCTATAAATCACCACAGCTCCTAGTTTCTACTCATTTATAGACATGCAACCAGCATGGACAGGTACATGGCCCTGGTCAAAAGCAGTGTGCTATAATGGAATTAGGAGGCTTCTTCAGAAACAGACCTACACTCGATTAGATGGGTATCATGAAGTGCAGGATATGGGTATCCTGCACTTCATGTTAGGGTCAGTCACACTGTACTTTCAGAGCAGTCAATCGGCAGTTTTTAACATACAGTCGAATGGCGAACAATGCTCCACTACGTATGGAACTACTATAATGTGTACCAAGACCTGGGTGTGGGCGTGTTCTTTTCACATTGTCCTTATCCTGGCTCCGGACGAGACAGAGGCTCGTTGTTCATTCGAACACAGGCAAGCAGGCAGACACACCACCAGTGGACAACAATTGAAAGCAGCGATATGATTATGAACATATGTTAATGTCTTACCTGAGTGGAGTGGGTGGATGGGTGGGTTGGAGCCAGGTCCCAGCAGGAGAGGAGAGAGAAAAAAACAACAGTTAATATAAGGCTAATGGAAAGTTACGATCAATACAACCCAATAGCTCAATCAATATCATTACTAAAGGTACGGTATTATATGCTATTCCTCCAGTTTTCAACTGTACCATTAAGGCTAAGTTCATTGAATCTCTCTAATTGCTTTATTCACAGGATGTAAAAATAAAGACGTCACCAAATCGTTTTCTGGAAGTAATGAATAATTTACAATACAGCATCATTATCATCATAATAATGTTTAAAATTAACATATTCAACAGAACAATTATAGTAGAACAACAGTCAAGAGAAACAAAAAACCAAACATACCATATAAAATACAGTCAAAACCATTCAAATAATGGCCCTCGAACCAAGACAGGTTTGTGGGTCTGTCATGCTTTGCCCCTCATTTTGTGTCAGGCAGCATTGCAGTGTTCCACCAATACACAATGTTGTCCCTTAAAAGGATTGGTAGTGTGCTTTCATCAGAGGTCTCTGAAACCATGAATAATAGTCTTGAATCTGGGAAAATTACACTAATTGTTTTGTCAGGAAATGCAGCTCTGGTTCAGGTTCTGCTGTGGTACAGTGATTGCATCTCCTTTCCTCTACAGGGAGACAGGTTTTCCTGTGTCTACCCTTCTCAATGGCAAGGCTGTGCTCACTGAGCCTGTACTTTGTCAAGGTTCGTCTAGGTTTTGTAAAAGTTTTCATCAGTAACCATGGCAAAATCATTTGCTATGGTGTATGGTCAGTTCGGGACAAGGTAGCACAGGATTTGCTTTGTGTTTCCCAGTAAGAACTGCTGTTCTGTTTCAAATGTTTTAAAATTCAGGTTGATAAGTAGATATTGTGGACCTGAGACTTCAAATGTGTAAGTACGACCGGCACGTCCATGGAGCCTCAGAACCAGTTGAATGAACAGTCTCTTGGCACAACTTTGTCCTTTCAGGTCTTGGACAGCGGCGTGTGTATATTCGGGTGTGTATGCATTTCAGTGCTGTGGATTACAGTCGTCACAGGTTACATGTGAAGAGCCAGCATTCAACCAATGACTTGGACAGACTAACAACATAGGCTTTTTTTTTTATATTGGCCAATTTGTTGAAGTAAACAGATACTGTAAAGAGAATTGCAAGCCAGGCCAATGCTCCACTCCTGGTTTTACCCCCGACTTTATCTTTGAATAATTCTGTACAACAGTGTGTATGCCAGATAGAATCAAAAGATTTTTGGAAGTAAAAAAAGCAAGAATACACGCTTGTCTTCTTTTGTGGACAAATTATCAGGGCGTGTAGGGTGTACATGATTAGTTCTGCTATGTTTGGGTATGAATCTAATTTAGCTTATACTGAAGTAATTAAGGACGTTTAGAACATCAGACGTTTTTGAAATTCATGTTTGTAATTCTACACAAAATCTTTCTCAGGTTAACGTTCACACGAATGCCTCGGTAATTGTTTGGGTCATATTTTTTTCTTCAGTTCTTAAACAGGGGTTATGAGTCCTTGTTTCCAGATGTCAGGGAAACGACCTAGACAAGGGATCAAATTAAAAAAAAATTATAAAGCCAATAAATGTGGTGAATTTCAATATCTCATCTAGGATGCCATCAGGTTGGCATGCTTTTTTATTTTTTCTTATAAAGCTTCTGGACAGTCCAATGGATTTTAATTTCTCAACTAATTAATTTGGCAATGTTCTGTTTGCCTGAAGTTCAGCAGTACTGTAGGCTGAACTTCAGGCAAATGGGTTGAAATGGGTTGTCCATTCATCACTGTTTGCCAGAAGTTATTAACATTCACAGACCAAAAAATTGGTGTCAGTAACATTACACAGTACAGTAAATTCATAATTCTGAGTGCAAAGCATAGCTTTTTGTAATGTTAGCAGCACTGAAAGAGTCTCTTTTCTCTCTCTCACTCTTGTGTTAGTAGTGTCTCAGTCAGCCTGGTTCCACCTCATTGGCTGTGATTAATTATCTATTGCGCTTTCCCATGATGCTTTGAGTGGATGCGGCCCAGCGGGCAGACAATGACCCTCAGTATGTTGGAAAATAGGAGTGACAACACTTCTCACTGAAGCCCTGACCACAACATCACAGTAACCTTTCAAATTCAACCCCCTAAAGGTCATGGATGGAGTGTGTGTTTGTGTGCATGTGCCTGTGAGTGTGCAAGAATTGTAAGAAGAGTTATGGTTGTTGCAGTCAACAAGCGTCGTAAAATGCCAATATTTCTCCTGGAGCCTAACAACCATGGAAATTACCATTCCAGCTGATAGCTAAGGCTTAATGGAGATGGATGGGGTCATGGGTAGGATGACTAGGTCATGTACAACTAATTTATTTTGCTAACTCCTAGCTAGCGTACAGCATGCCAGGCTAATAGGTAGCATACTACTAATGACTAGGGCTAGCTATTTCAGTACACATTTCACAATGGGCTTCAAAAAGACATGCAAAGTTCAAATGAAAACATTAATTTTTTACCAGCATTCATGAGCTTCCCGTCCTTGCGCTGAAATCAACCCAGAAATTAAACACATTGGATAAAACATCAGAAACTGAAGTAATTCGGAACCCAGCCATAGAGCAATAGAAAATCCACATCAGGTGTGGTAGAGTGTTTGAACCGGATCTGCCATAATCTGCACCTTAATCTATATAATGCCATATAAAACTAACAGGCTAAGGAACCTGATGGGGCTCATCACAGGTCAATATACATTCTGGATCTGGCTGGGAACAAATTAAAGACAGAAAGAGATCCCACTGATGCTGGCATATTTATCTGCTTTATTTGAACATACAACAACAGCCTTTAGGCAGGCCACGGCCTGCGATCAAAACACTGATTCCAAGAAGCTCTCGAAAACCATTCGAAGAGAGAGAGAGAGAGAGGGAGTGTGTGTGTGTGTATTCTCTCACATCCCAGTGTGGCCTGCCCAGTAGGAGAGGAGGAATTCAGAAGGGTCAGAGAGATTTGGTTCCCCCTAAAACAAACGGCCTCTCCATCAACAGGATTCTGCTCCCAGTGTGCACACAGACTACCCCTCCACTACGCCAGAGGTACTCAGTTCTGTCCTGGGGACCACCAGCAGTTTAATGTACTAGCTCCACTGAGTCAACTAATCATCAAGCCCCCTGCCTGCTTGAATCCGGTAAGCTAGTTCAGGGCTACAACAGAACTGTGAGATCTCCCTGGGTCCCTGAGAGAGGTCGGACTAGCCCTGTGATACGAAGCAGCACATTATCCTGCCGAGATATAAGGTGATGGCGGCGGAAGAAGTTGGACGTGGAGGTCTGGGACTGGTGTGGTTACACCTGGTATACGGTTCTGAGAGCAGCTGGACATTGTGCCCTGTTCTCCAAAATGACATGAACATTGAATTCTCTGGAACGGGCCCCGTTGGACATTCCTGCAATCAGCACCTCAGTGAGCCGGCCAATTACAAGCTTCCCTTAAGTTGACACATCTGTGGCATTAGGTAATGGGCCAAAACTGCACATTTTAGAGCAACCCTTTATTGTCCCCAGCACAAGGTGCACCGGTGTATTGACAATGCTGTTGAATCAGCTTGCTTGAATCAGCCCCACAAGTCAGGTGAACGGATGGTCTGAGTAGGGAAATGTATGGAACATTTCTGGGATCATTTTCAGCTCATAAACATGGAAGCAACATTTTCCATGTTGAGTATGTATTTTCCATGTTTAGTAAGGTACACCAGAAGAAAAATATGTACATTTCCTCTGCACACATATACTGAAAAAACATGTACGCATCAGCTGCAAACAGGACTTGAGGCGGGTTTGGCAACAAAGATTAAGCCTAGTCCTGGACCCCAAAAAATATTCTACCACAATATAAATCTCCATTGAGCTTGATTTTTTTTGTCCAGGACTAGGCTTAATCTGTGACTGTGAAACCGGCCCCTAGAGTAATATTACTGACCACACAGTCTCTCCCAAACACACAGCGAACTAGACCTGAACCCAGCTCCATGACTGTTTAAACTAAATGTTCCAAGCTAATGCGGATAAATATCCACAGTGGAGTCCAGAGGTTTCCTCATATCCTGTCCTACCCACCCCCAATACACACACCTCCCCTGCTATAACTATCAGTGACACCATTTTGAGCAACAGAGCTGGTGTGATAGACAACGATGGTCCTATCTAAGACAGCGTTAATCCTGATTGTAGCGTAGAATACGTGGCAAAGGTGTCAGTGTTGATTTCGGTAATGTTCTTACACGCTTCTGCTGATTACGAGAATTCACACAACCGCACACTTTGGCACACCATGCAGCTATGTTGCCAGGGGTTGCAGGACTGTTTGGCAAATGTGTACAAAACATTTCTTGCACACATTGTCCGTCTGGCTAGCAGTATGTTACCGGCATGTTTGGTTCATGTTGCCAATATGTTTTATTTTACAGTAAAGTATCTGCACTTAAGACAGCTGTGGGCCAAGGGTCACTTTTATTTGGATTCAATGTATTCATTCTCCGCGGGACAGAGAGCAATATAGAGAGTAAGACAGAGACTGAGATAGAGGGCAAGACAGAGGGCAAGACAGAGGGCAAGACAGAGGGCAAGATAGAGAGCAAGACAGAGGGCAAGACAGAGAGCAAGACAGAGAGCAAGACAGAGAGCAAGACAGAGAGCAAGACAGAGAGCAAGACAGAGAGCAAGACAGGGTAAGATAGAGAGTAAGACAGAGGGCAAGGGAAAGAGAGAGAAAGAGCAGGAAAGAGAGTGATAGAAAGGGGAGACCTACCTGACATCTGCTGCTGTTTAAACATGGAACTCCGCTCAGCAACAAACAACCACAAACTGTGTGTGTGTACGTCGACACAGCTCAAACTTTCCTTCCCATTAATAATTCAACAGTGATCTAATCTGAATAAAACTGTGCAGACCAGAAAACAATGATTGGCTGGCCACAAAAGGCTGGGAAAGTTCTTTTTATTTAAATAAATAACCTTATTTTAATTTCTTTACAGTGGTGGAAATAAAAGCCTTTTGGGGGTATTTACCTACCTTTTCCATACCACAATGCCACCTTAACTTGAAATAACTGTTCTGGACAACCAAACACTTACACAGAGTTCCTGCGTATGTGTCATCAGCTAAGCCTGATTGGTTTGAAGGTTGGCCAGAAGGTAAAGTGTCCTCAGAAGGTTGATGGTCTGTTCCGAGAACTGACCATCTGTCATTTTTTGTTTTTTGACAACCATTGGAGAACTGAGTTTTTACAACTTACTTCCATAAGGGGGGAAAGGAAAGAGAGAAAAAGAGCAGAGATAGAGAGCGCAAAATAGAGCAAAAGAAAGAGGGAAAATGGACACAATAAGACAGACAGAGACAGGGAAGCAGCAAAATTGCCAAACAGCCCTGAAATTGTTTCTCAGTAAGGTACAGCTGTGGAGATGTAAACTCAGAGCGACAGACAGACAGAGTGCCCACTGTTTACAGACGCAGCCAGCCAAACATCCACCCAGCCTCTGCCCCATCAGAGTCACCCCATACCTGCATTACTCAATCCCCGCACCCTGTGCCGGGAAGACGGACCGGGCCTGGAACCACGGTATGAGGACGGCTGTGTGTGTGTGTGTTGGTGTGTACGTGCGCTCACTAATGAATAATTCATCAGTGGAAGGCCTGACTGATGTGGGATATTTTGGATTGGGTTTCCAGAATGGCGGGGGGTGAGACGGCTGAGGAAGGGAGAGAGCAGGGTGCTGAACGAGTATTTCTGTGCCCAGAACCTAAGAAGACTGCTGCAGATCGTACTTCAAAGGGTGTGGTCTGGATTGACTCCGGCTCTCAGCAGTCGGTCAGTCTCTCTTTGTCAGTCTCTCTTTGTCAGTCAGTCAGTCAGTCAGTCAGTCAGTCAGTCAGTCACACTCTCAGTTTCTCTCGGCTTTTCTGTCACACCTTCTCGCTCTCTCGCTTGCTCACCCACTCTCCCTCGGTCTCTGTCACTCTCCCCGCACTTCAAAGGGTGTGGTCTGGACTCCATCTCCCTCCTTCCCTCTTTCACTCACTCGCCGACTTGCCACACTAACCTCTCAGCTCCAAACAGGGCACACACAGCCCTCTGTGTGGGAGACTGTCAGCGGGAGGGGGGGCAGGGAAGTGGGGGCTGTGTGGTGATGGGGGGCAGGTTTCCACACCTGTGTTTGCACCAGTAATTACGGGTGCGGATGCTATTTCGGGGCGACACGCACGCAGGAACACAGAGTGCCTCTCATAGGTCGTGGCGCGCACACATGCAGGCCCTGTTCAACAGGCCAGGGAGGAGGCTGTGGGAGTACGCCTCTCCGGTCGGAGTGTGAATTCCAGTGGAAACGTCCGTAATGGACTGTAAATAAAGAATAATTGTTCACGGTAAAACTCATTACAGCTCCCATCAAACAGTGTGGCCTTCCTGACGAGGCCAGCCAGGATGGGACAGGACGGGGCTCGGGGGAACCTCCACACACGGGGCTGGGGGGGTTAACCTGGGACTGGAAGTAATGCCTGATTTACACATTCCCTTTCCTCTTCTGAGAGCATGACAGGAAATGTGACTACGGGTAACAGTGGCTGTTAAAAAGGCTTTTAGAGGTTTTTATGCTCTTTGAAATAGAAAACCATTTGATCCTTGCACCAAACCCAAGAGAAAACATCCACAGACAACTTCACATAATTTTTACTTCTATACTGAATGCGTGTGATTACTGTACACTAGTATGTAACTGACTGGAAAACACGGCAAGCAGGACTCTCTCCCATACATTCCCCTCTTCTCCCCCGCTCCTTTCCCCACACTATTTCTTTCTTCCTCCATTCCTCTCCATTCCTCTTCTCCTTTTGCTCCACTACCCTCCAACCGGCAGACATAAACAAACACTTAAACTTGGCTGACCTCTGAGTGATAAACACAGCTTCAGAGAGAATAATCCTTATCAACGTCTACACAAAGAGGGGAAAGCAGAGAGTGGGGGAGAAAGAAAGAGAAATATAATGAAGATAATGACAGCAAGACCCTGTCTGTATTGAGTTGATACATTCTGCCACGAGAGAGACAGATCGTTCATCTAACAACACTAAGCAACATGTTGTCCGGCACAAATGCCTGATATCCAGAACAATCCAAACAAGTGTATTCGGACTGAGTCCACTGGGGTCTGAGGTGTTGTGTGTGGTTGTGCATTAGGAAACATACAAGCATGAATGGAAGGTCGAAGATATGTAGCCCCATCTGAGGTAACATCACGAGGGACGATGAGAAGACAGCACCATCAGTAGGAAGCTCCTTTAAACACACACAATCAAGATAAAGGTGTGATCACTCAGCACGTGCGTGCATGTGTAAGTACCGTGAGTGTGAGTGTGCGCACGCATGAGTTTTTTCGTGATTGTGAGCACACATGTGTGTCATGATGCTGACTAAACGTTCGTGAGGCAGGAAGGAAAAATGACTGAGGGAAAATGGAGAAAGGGAGAAAACAGAGAGGTGTTGCCACAAAGAACGGGGTGTTATTTAGAAAAGTAGGGGGCGGGAAAAGGTGAAGGCAGGGTCAGGCGGAGGTCAAATAGGGTGCAACCGAGTAAGTTAGGGGGCAAGTTTAGAATGAAAACAAACTGGAGCTATCACTCAGAGGTCACAGGCAGAGGACCCCTCCCACACACACACACACACACACACGCACGCACGCACGCACGCACACACGCACGCACGCACGCACGCACGCGCACACACAGGCACACACACGAAAACACACGCACACACACGCAAACACGCGCACACACACGCACACGCACGCACACACACGCACACACACGCACACACACGCACACACACGCACACACACGCACACACACGCCCCCGTATTGCCACTTAATTAAAAAAGAGAATCCTGGCATTCCCGGAGAAAGTTCCACCTTCTAAACCCAAACACAACACACTGCCGCTTCGTGCGGGTTTAATAAGGGTTAGGGTTCAGGACAAGCAACCACTCAGTGAAAGGCTCATTGTGCTTGACTGAAGGAAGTGTGGACTCTGAAAGTCTGACTGGAATTGCCCCTCTCTCTCCTCAGACAAACACCTCCACAACCCTTTCTACAACCTCCGCACAACAGTCCCTCAACCCATTCTACAACCTCCACACAACACTTCCAATTTTTCACAGGGGTTTTAAAGAAGAAGCAAGGGAGAGGGGAGGAGTTTACAAAGGTCACGATAGATAGTGTGTGAGAGACAGTGTGAGATGTTCAATGAAATAAGGTATTATAATGGCTCAGTAAAAATGCTCTCATTTCATAGTATGCTTCAGAATAAGAGTAACCCTGGTTAATGCTGTTAAATGTGTCCATATGCACAGTGTGTGCATGTGACTAAGAGAGTGTGTGAGCGCGCTGGTTGTTGTGGTTTAATGTGTGCACATCTGGGTATATGCATACGTGTCTGTGTGTTCAGGGACGTATGCCCAATATAATATCATAAGTCTGTGCTGTGAGTGCAGATCTTGTACTGTAATATAAAACAGACAACATGAGGAAGTCATTTGGCTCTGTAAATGAGGGAAGACAGGCTTTCAGTGCTGTGACCCAACCAATGTTTCCATTACATTAAACCCATCAGAGCTGTTTGAAGCACACTGTTTCAGATACAGACTCTGCTACGCTCAATATACTACAGCTACTACAGCTAGCTCCCAGTTAGCCTCAAGATACTACGTCAACTACAGCTAGCTCTCAGTTAGCCTCAATATACAACATCATCTACAGCTAGCTCCCAGTTAGCCTTAATATACTACAGCTACTACAGCTAGCCTCAATTTAGTAATGTTAGCTCCCAGTGAGCCTCAATATACTACATCTACTACAGCTAGTCCCCAGTTAGCCTCAATATACTACATCCACTACAGCTAACTCCCAGTTAGTCTCAATATACTGCAGCTAGTACAGCTAGCTCCCAATAAGCCATAATATACTAGATCTACTACAGCTAGCTTCCAGTGTCCCTCAATATACCACAGCTAGCTTGTTGTTAACCTGGACACAGACCCAGAAACCCTAAGCATCTAGGTGAAATATCTATGAAACCTTGCAGAACACCAATCACACAGTTACTCAAAAGGTGCCCATTCATTGGTGAAGGTTGTGAAGGTGAGTACTGAATTATGATTTTTCTCAATGTTTCCTCAATTTTCTTCCCATTCCTTAAACAAGGGGGTCAAACACAATCCACAAAGTGCCTAGCGGCTGCTGATTTTTTGTTTATCATTTTCATTGGAGTCCAATTAGGACCTGGACAACTAGGGGAGTTTATTAAATAATTAGTGACCTAAATGTTTCATTTTCATAGGAGCAAAAACCTGCAGTCACTCATGGAATGTGTTTGACACTTGTGTCTTACAAAGTTGCAAACTAACATACAGAAAAACATGTGAAATGTGTCCTACATAGTTTTGGAACAGAGACGGATATAACGTTACGCAAAAAGGCTTTTCAGGGGAAGGGTTTTGAAATGTAACATCCAATAAAAACGCGGCTGCTAGAAGGAATTTTTTTGGGGGCAAACATAAAATGATCCAGACAGCCAAGGGAGGCGTGACAGCTTCTTGACTAGAAAATATTACAATAAAAGATTAGATACCCATTAACTATAGGTGCATGTGTGTGGCCTCTACATACATCAGCAGAGGGAGAAGTCAGTGGCTGAAGAATGTAAGGAGATGGCCAGAGATGTATGATATGAGAAGCGGTCTTGGTGGTGGGAGCTGGAACTCTTGATATTTGGCCTGGCTCACTGTGATATTCTCCCTCTCCCTTTTCTCTCTGTTGACCGAATCTAGAATGAGGGTTACGGAGAAACGACGACAGAAACTGAGGAGTACCAGTCACTCTGACTCATAGGCCGATGAACCAGTGAAAATAATACATTTTATGTGGCATTCCAAATGTCACCCTATTCCCTATATAGTGAGTTCTATGTGATCAGGGCCCCTAGGGAGCATATAAGGAGAACAGGATGCCATTTGGGACATGGCCTCCACAATTTTCTCAGCTTCTGAGTTCAATGCTTAGGGAGTTAAAGGGATATTTCAGGATTTTGGCCTTGTGTCTAGTTTCCAAGTCAGAAGAATTAGTAGATATTATCTGCATTTCTCTATGTGCAGTTTGAAGGAATTTTCTAACCAGCTTGATTGACACACTTCTAACCTGTCCCTTTAAAGAGGCACACTGCAAAAATAATCTTTAAAAAATAAATAAGATATAACTATATTTGAGGAGATATTTGCTACATTTTCTATTATATTAGAAACTACTATATTAGTATCTATTCATTGTCTAACAACTTTAGCTTGTTAAGAAAAATGTACCTTATTTTTATACTTCATAAGACATCTTTTTTGCAGTGTATTTACCAATCATACAACCCCACAATGGAAATAAGGAGAAATAATGACCCTCTCTAGATATTACCATACATCTATTAATGTTGTCACACAGCCTAGGTGTTGTAAAGCTAGCTCACACACACCCACACCCACACACCCACACACCCACACACACCCACCCACACACCCACACCCACACCCACACCCCCACCCACAGGCTGTAGTAGAGAGGATTATTGCATTAAGGTGGCTCTCACCCTTGTGTATCCCAGTCAGGGAGGGCCTCATCATTACAGGGCCAGCTGTGTGATCCAACACACCCCACACTCACCCTGTCCACACCCTCAGCGGCTCACCTCCGCACCCACCGAACAGAGCCCACTCGTCCCCTCATACTGAGACCCTCCTGTTCCATCCTGTTAAGCCCACAGCGGGGACCCGAACCCCCCTCTCCACCCATCCCATCCGTCCTGAAATCTCCATGGGACTCTAGGTCATAAACCTCCCTTCACATCCAGCCTCACACGGACCCCATCTCCTCTCTGTCCAGTTGGGAGGTAGCCAAAGGACTTGCTCTGTGTGGGATCTACATCCTCCCCCCACCAGCCCCAGCAGAAAAACAACACTAACACTAAAATGGCCCACCACCCTCACGCCCACCCATAGACCGATAACCGCCCCGCTTTATGTTTAACATGACCTCATAATAAATAAACAGCTCAATGAAAGGGACAGAAGAAAGCATGTTGATCCATCATCATATGGCCAGTTCCCATCACACCTATAAGCAGAGGAATATTCTTAATGCAGAACCCAGGCAAAGCAGAACAACAAAAAAAAACATCTGAAGGGTCTGTCAGTCAGTCTGTCTGTCTGTCGGGAATGATTCTCCCCGTGTGACTGTGGGGGAAGAATTCCCTGCTAGGTCAATCTGAAAGCTGAGGATTCAAGTTACACAGAGAAAGGAAGGGAAGGGAGAGAAAAACAAAGAGCAGGAGAAAAATGACAGCATCTGCTTTCATCCTCAACACAGCAGGGAAGAGCTAAGCCCTGTCAGTCAGAGAGACAGCCAGCTGCCAGCCAGCGTGCTCACACACAGAGGCACACACCGACACACAGACCGACACACCCACACAGATACGCACAGACAGCCATCATACAACAAGTTATTTCAATATCCGATTGGTACTTTGAAAGAATTTTACCATAATAGGGAATTATTATTTCGGGTGATTTCAAAACAAATTGGGGAGAACAAAATACACAGATGAAAATTCAAAGTGGCTTTAAAAACCTTTAAACCAAAGATGTATATGGTCTTGATAACAGTTAATGTTATCAATAATATGAAGGACTAAATGTGCCATAATATGAAATAAATAAATATGTAAATAATGTACATCTGTTGACCGTGATGAAAGCAACTCAATACAGGGCATATGTTAACAATCCTCAAATTTAGCACATCAGCATATTGTCTTAGAAAACTTGGAAATCAATAGCAACCACAGCGAGCTAGCCAACGTGGAGGGTATTGACTGGAGTGTACATGGACACCAAGCTAGCTAGGTTAGTATAATATATATATCATAATTATTTTTAAATTATATATAACCTACCAACTGTTCTGTGGGTAAATTAATATAATCTACCCAGCTTGCTTGTAATTTAATTCCTTGAAAGTCCGCTAATCACAGTAAAATTAACTTAGGTAGACAACATCATGTATCCCTCGGCTCCATTCTCTAACAAATGAGCTCCGGAAAACAATAAGAGACCACTGCACCTTTTTCTTTTCTTTCCAAAACAGTCAAACAGTAGAAAAGGTATTAAGTGAGGAACAGAAGGGTTCAATTTGCAGTGGTCTCTTAATTTAAACCCTTCTGTTCATCACTCAAAACCATAATTTCCAGCTTCTTTGGAAAGGAAAGAAAAAAGTTTGTAATCATTTTTGATGATCATTCCTTAAAAGAGATAACATTTATTATTAATGAATGAAGGGAAAAAGAAACCTTCCTAAATCCTGTCACCTTTGACAGTTGACTGATTACAGCCTAAATGTGAAAAGATTCCTACTTAATACTTAATATAGGTTTTTGGATTTCTTGTTGCCCCCAAAAATTTGGAATCGGTGCCGGGATTCAATAAGAACCGGATTGGATAAGCAGAATCGGAATCGATCAAGTTTAAATGATGGCCAACCCTACAGCTTACATAAGATAGTTAGCCCTCAAGTGTTCAATCACAGCATTCCAAGCATAAATCACTGCAATCCAATGCAGACAGCTCAATAAAATGAAAGATGCTATGTGCATTTATAAATATATTTAAATATACAGTATTTGCTATTATTTAATTATTCATATATATTTATTATTATGATACATTTAAATTGTGTTTCTCTACAAACTGAGGGACCTAAAATGCTTTAAATAATCTGAGGAAAATACACACATTCACCACCAATGTATAACAATTCCCAGGGGGGAGAAAATGGACTTATTTTGGGCCAAAAGACAGATCACCATGAGGTTGAAAGGTGAGACATGCCAGTAAATAATTACAGGGAAGATTAAGTTGCCATGAAGGCAATGGGGCCAGTTTGGGACTTTAGTCAGGACACCCATACGAGTCCATCACGCAGTCATGATTTAATTCGGTGTTGTCATTATATGTTGTCTAACTCCGTTATGTCTATGCTAGCCACATCATTTCCCTTTTACTGTGTTCAGCAGAATCTTGCAAGGGTAAACAGTTCATCTGAGAGTCTATGATTAGTACAGTTGTGCTCATAAGTTTGCATACCCTGGCAGAAATTGTCTAATTTTGGCATTGATATTTGAAAACATGACTGATAATGCAAAAAAATGTTCTTTTATTTAAGGATAGTTATCATATAAAGCCATTTATTATCACAGTTGTTTGGCTCCATTTTATATGATAATGATAACAGAAATCACCCAAATGACTCTGATCAAAAGTTTACATAACCTTGAATGTTGGGCCTTATGACAGACACACAAGGTGAAACACACAGGTGAAATGGCAATTAAAGGTGAATTTCCAACAAGTGTGGCTTTTTAAATTGCACTGGTGTCTGTGTATAATTATTCAATGAGTTTGTTATCTCTCATGTGGATGTACTGAGCAGGCTTGATACTGAACCATGGGGAGTATCTAGTCAAAAGACCTGTGTAACAAGGTAATGGAACTATATATAGATGGAAAAGGATACAAGAAGATATCCAAAGATATCCAAATGCCAGTCAGTACTGTTCAATCACTTATTAAGAAGTGGAAAATTCAGGGATCTCTTGATACCAACCCAAGGTCAAGTAGACCAAGAACGATTTCAGCCACAATTGCCAGAAGAATTGTTTGGGATACAAAGACAAACCCACAAGATACCTGAGAAATACAGGTTACCTGAGAAATACAGGTTACCTGAGAAATACAGGTTACCTGAGAAATACAGGCTGCTCTGGAAAAAGATGGTGAGGTTCAAAGGATCAAAATACGACGAGCCGCATGGTCGAATTGCCAGAAAAAAGCCTTTACTGCGCCAATGCCACAAAAAAGCCTGTTACAACATGCCCGACACCACTTCGACATGCCTCACAGCTACTGGCAAACTGAAATTTGGAGGGATGCGACCAACATAGAGCTTTATGGTCACAACTATAAGTGCTATGTTTGGAGAGTGGTCAACAAGGCCTAAAGTGAAAGGAATACCATCCCCACTGTGCATGGTGGTGTCTCACTGATGTTTGGGGGGGGGAGCTATAAAAGCACAGGGAATCTTGTGAAAATCGATGGAAAGATGAATGCAGTATGTTATCAGAAAATACTGGCAGACAATTTGCACTCTTCTGCAGAAAAGCTGCACATGAGATGCTTTTGGACTTTCCAGCACAATAATGACCCTATGCACAAGGCCAAGTTGACCCTCCAGTGGTTACAGTACAAAAAGTTGAAGGTTCTGGAATGGCCATCACAGTCTCCTGACCTTAATATCATCAAGCCACTCTGGGGAGATCTCAAACATGTGGTCCAGGTAAGGTGACAAAAGACTTGGCATGATGTGGATTCATTTTGTTAGTGGAAAATCTGGTGCACTTATCAAAAAATTATTAGAAATGTCCTATTGCTAGAAAATGAGTTCTATATAATAATGTTTAATATTCATTAGTTACTGGAACAAGGATGTGGTTTTAGTTTTGTTCTAGAAAACCCACAGGCGGATATACAATGGTTTGTGTAAGCACAGTAAGCTGTGTAAAATGTGTCCCCAAACAATAAAATAAAATGTTTTTCCAACCTTTTCAGGATTGAAAATAGGCAAAGCTGTAAAGAATTTGACAAATCTCATTAAAATCTTTGCTTTAATGCAAATTAACATTTGAATCGCTTGCATTGTTATAATCAAATCATTTTCCATTATTTCTTTGGAATAGTTCTAACAACTCCATATATACTCCAAACATTATCTAGGCAAAATAAATGTGAAACAATTGAATACGTGACCTTTGACCTCACAGACTTAGGACCTTGAATATTAATATCCCTACTTTGTGGTGTCCATTGAGGACACCCTATGAAGGCAATGTCTCCTACTGCCCTGTGGGGTTGGAATTTGACCTTCAGACTAGAAGAAAATTGCCCCCTACTGGCTCGCCAACACCACCTCCAGAAGCATCTGATCTCATTCAGGACCGATCCTGCTTAGTTTCAGAGGCACATCAGCAGTCGATGTACGGTGAAATGCTGCCGGCAAATGGAAGTCAGCTGTTTCTAAACCCATATTCCAGTCTGGAAATTTACTTGCGGTCAATAACTATAGACCCATAAGCAATTTGGCAATCTTCTCAAGGCTGCAAAAGGGTAGATGTTGAGAGTCTGAATACAAGTGATTTTTTATTTCACCCCATGCAAGTTGGCTTCAGAGATAATCTTTCTACTGAGTCAGCAATCTGGTGGATGGTAAAATTGGAACTTGACAAATGGGGTGGGATTGGAGTAGTGTTTTTAGATTTGCAAAAGTATTTGATACTGTTCATCACACAGTTCTGCTCTAGACTAGTAATGTTAAAATGTGTTAAAATCAAATGGTCAATGTCTGACAACTGTTCCATGGGAGTCCATCTGATGACATTTGCCTTAGAGGCAGTCTGAGGCTTTAGGTGATAAACTATTTTGTAAACCAAATTTCAGAGAAGATTATGTATAATATGATGTTTATATGTGCATAATCACGATTATACTTCAGTTTATGAACCTGAGTGTATTAATGACCTCTAAAATGACTTTGAAATTGGAGTTAAAATACAGTGAGATTAAAATTAGTTAAGGAAAATAATATTACCTACTGCATTGCAACTTAATAAAAGGAAGAGAAATAATAACTGAACCAATGCCATTTCTGAAGCGTACATTTGAAGTTTCAGCCCATAATTTCATTAACCGCACTCCAGATCACCAAGCCAACCTGGAGATTGTATAGGCATGCTTGTCTAGAACATATCCATATGTCAATTTAGTCGCCATCATATTCAAATGGTTTCTTCCTCCAGCTACAGTAAAGAAGTGGTGCATTATCCTCGCTGTGCCTATGTGTCAAACAGATACTTTTGAGTAGATAGGAAATGTCACTGGGATCATATTAACCATTTTTACTTTCTTTACCCCAACATTGTCAGTGGGCCCCGTGTTCCATCATAGGAAACAATTAAAGACGATCAGCTTAACAGGCATGTGAGGAAGCATTATAACCTGAATGCATTTGGTCAACAGTTTGCTAGACAGGACAGTTACAGGTTCCCACATTTACAGATAATTGTAATTAAATAATATCTTTGTTTAAAGTTGGCGTAGTGATAGGATAGATTTTGGATGGCAGCATATGTTGCTCCAAAACCTGTATTGTTCAATGGTGCTTTCCGAGATGCGCAAGTCACCCATGCCATGGGCACTAATGCACCCCAATACCATCACGGACGCTGGCTTTTGAACTGTGCACTGATGGTCCCTCTCCTCATTTGACCGGGGGACGCGATGTCCACGACCCCCCAAAATAATTTCAGATTGTGATTAATCAGACCAAGGACAGTTTTCCACGTCACCTCAGTTCATCTTAAATGAGCTCGGGCCCAGAGAAGGTGGCAGCAGTTCTGGATATTGTTTATGATGTGTTCTTTGCATGGTAGAGTTTTAACTTGCATTTGTGGATGCAGAAACATACTGTGTTCACAGACAATGGTTTTCTGAAGTGTTCTTGAGCCCGTGCAGTGATTACCACTACAAAACTGTGTTCAAAACGTAGTGCCGCCTGAGGGTCCAGAGATCACAGACATCCTGTATTGGTTTTCGGCTTCGTCCCTTTTATACAGAGATTTCTCCGGGTTTTCTGAATCTTTTAGTGATATTACGTACCGTAGACGGTGAGATTCCTAAATACGTCACAATTTTACATTGAGAAATGTTATTCTTAAATGTTTTCCTTTATGGAATGATCTTTCATTAACTAATCATGGTGGTGACCTGTAGCCAGTTAACCTAATTAGCTGTGTGATATTCCACCAGGCTTAGTTTGTAGTATTACACAACATTTCCAGTCTTATGTTGCTGGCATAAGACTGGGCATATATTTTCAAGAAACAATAATGTCTCAGTTACAACACTGATATGTTGTTTTTGTACCATTTAAATTTAAATGATTTGCACATCATTGCATCCTGTGGTTATTTACATTTTACATGGCATCACAACTTTTATGGAAACAGGGATGCAATTCGTATTATAATATTGGCTTTGTACTGCTGTGTAGACATTTTTTCGAATGACCTTGCCACTGAAGTAACATTTTTGATGTTTTTGTCAACATCTCAAAAGATTTGTTGAACTGATTTCTTTCAATTAATTTCACGGTTGTTGCTAAGTTATTATAACTAAATGCAGTAAAAAGTCAAAGTAAATATTGTTGTCATATATTAGTATTATTTAATGATGATCATAGGCCTTGTGGTTTGGAGTGGATTACCCCTTTAACCAATTTTCCAGTCAAGAGTTCAGAGGGATGTCATGCATGTTTTTTGTGATCTGATTCCCCTCCACATCACATCATTTCCAACAGTAAAGCAGAGAGAGGGAGGAATACCCTCTATTTACAGCACATTCCCTTTGGAGCAGAAGACAATTTCAAGGCCAACAGCCTTTTCACATGGATAGTGAGAATAATATTTTCAGAATGCCAAGCCAGACACTACCCCATCGACATACTGACAGGGATGAATCCCATACTTTTCATTGGAAAGAGAAACAGAGATGTCATACAAGAACAGTCAAATTTGCATAAAACAACGACCCCCCCACACATACATACACACACACACACACACACACACACACACACACACACACACACTTCATTAAAACTGTCTGCTACTCCCCCATCTCCCAGAGTCTGCAGACATTAACCTCTGACACCCAATCAGATGTTATCAGATTCCCAGCCAATTACTGCAGTGCTCCCAGTCCCAAAGCCAATCACGTAGCACTTCAGTGCCAAACTACTGACAAGGACAGAGAGACAGGGTGAGAAAAATATTCAAAAAAAGGAGGTAGAGAGCTATGTTAAAGATACATACAGCTCCAGAAAAAATGAAGAGACCACTGGACCTTTTTCTTTCCCTTCTAAATAAGTCAAAAAGGAAGGTTTTGAGTGAAGAACAGAAGGATTAAAATTAAGAGACCACTGCATATTGAACGCTTCTGTTCCTCACTCAAAACTTTCCTTTTTAACTTTTTTGGAAAGGAAAGAAAAAGGTGCAGTGGTCTCTTCATTTTTTCCAGAGCTGTCGTACTGTGTCTCATACGGCACAGTTAAGGACAATCAGTTTGATAGGAGTAGGACGACAGAAAAACCCTGCAGAACTAAACACACATCCAAATATCTTTTGGTAAAGTTTCAGCCACTCTGGCAGACAGTCAGACAGACAGTCCAGAAGTAACCCAATGACAAATATAAACATACACGGCCACATTTACACACTTACACACACATTTACTTTGCTGTTGTGGACACCAAATCTGACTGTCTTAAAAAAATCTATGTCTACTAATCTTAACCAAAGCCAAAAAAAATACTTTTCAAAATGGCGACAGGACAATTTCCCCATTAGTTTCCATTGGATTTAACCACAGTTCAGGAATATTTCTGTCCCCATAACATAGTTACGTTAGAAACACACGCAAACACAATTACTAGGGTGAAAGTTGTTGGTGGAGGGATACAGAGAGAAAGAAGGCTCTGGGCACTTCGATTTCCATTTTTTTTGTACTGTTTATGCTTTTGTATAGTCACATTTTTGTATAGTAACACAAGAAAAACAGAGTTGATACAAAAATTGGGTGTCCTCTAAACACTTTCTCCTCATCCTCATCTTGAAGGATAGTTATGTCACTTTGGAAACATTCTCCATCAACCTCCACATGATCTCCTCTGTGTTGTATCGATGGCTCTAATCCTCCCAACCCCATTCGAAGCTTTTGGTAGTATCCCACACTTAACTTACATTTTCATAATCAGATATGCAATCTGGACCGGGCCAAGTCGAATAGTCCCAGAAGGGGGGCAAGAGTGCAATCCTCCCTGAGAATCACATTTCAGTGACACCCATTCCCACTAACTCACCCATATCGCTTCTACCGCAACTCTGTCTGACCTGTCATGCTCTCCACCACTTTCTCTTCCTCTCTCATCCTTCCTTCCCCACCTCCCGCCCATCCATCTCTCTGTCCTGCTCCTTATGCCTTGCCTCTCTCTGACGGGTCTTTACCAGATTTATTTGCTTTGTTGTTCCTCTGAGCCAGGCTAAGTCTTTGTTCTTGGGTGGCTTTACGGTTAAAAGGTGAACCGGGTTTCAGTCAATCCTGGTGAACGATACATGCGTGAACTAATTGCAACAACATGTTATGATATAAGACAATGTGAAGCGTACAGACCCGAATGTCCCACTGTTAATGGCGTGGGCTATGTAGAGTGGGAAGCAGGAGTTCTGGTGAGAAGGTGATGTATCCTTCATGTGTGGTCCTTGGACCGGATCGGCCCATAATAAAACACCCTCAGGGCAGTAGCTCATGGACTGCTGACACACATGACCACTAAACACCACTTACTGGCCTCCGGGAAACTGCGGTCAGAGATAACACACGCTAAACCACCAAGCCAGTCCATATAGGGACACACACACACACACACATGTACAGAGACAAAGACTGATTGAAAAACGCACCAGAAACCCAACCCCAGATATACGCGTTAAAGGTGTTTTTAATGCCCTCAGCTGCAGGGGCAGAACCTGCTTTATTGAGCTGCTGTGCTGTTTAGGGCACAGGTTAAGTTTCTCCTGCAATTAACACCCTTGACACACACACACACACACACACACACACACACACACACACACTCACAAACACACGCACACAAACACGTTCAGACACACGCTCACAATCACAGCTGTTGGAGGCTATTCCACTGACCCCATCTTAGGTCCTCACATGCACACCAACACATCCTCCTCAGAGGGTGAATGACATCACACACGCTGGCCAGATTAGCCTATGCCTGGGTACTGACCCGAGGGGGCTAGAAGGTTGAGTGCCAAGCCCGGTACCGAGGCTCCTGGGATGAAACCAGAACCCAGACCACCTCACCTGCCTCCCCGGTGCCCGCACCCTGCCCCCGGACCTAGATCCTCCATCCACTGTTCACTGAGACAGCTGTGTTTCGAAAGGCGTTGCAGTCGAAAGGTATTTACAGAGACCTCCGTCACTGCTGTAAAGACAATGACTCCTTCACCCGCAGACAGAGAGACCCCCCTGCCTAAACACATGCTTGTAAAGGTTCAACATAAACACATTGCAAGTGCCTGCCCTGTGGAAATGGACTGGGGGTAATTTGCCCTGAGGTGCAGTCCCCTACTCCACCACCGCGGGGCTCCACTGAGAGGGTCTAGTAATTGGCATGACGCCCGCTGGAACAGAACAGGGTTTACAGTACCCAAACCCCCCACTGTCACCTAGCAGCCAAAAGTGTGTGATGAATGGCCGGCTGCCCTCATCAATCATCTGTGATTGGGCCTGATCTGCCCTGTGATTGGCTAATTAGCCTCATCTGTAACCATTACTGCACTGAGAGGCAGCTGCTCAGGAGAAAAGAGAAACACCTTACCACACACACACACACACACACACACACACACAGACTTTGGAATATTAGTTGAAACATTTAATCCCTCTCCAATAACAGCTCTGAGCAAAATCAACCATAATCCTTCGGGTTACTCAAAATGAGTAACTTTTGCATTACAACACACCCAGTTGAAACCTTTTAAAAACATGCCACAAATGATATCATTTAGAGTACCATGACTTTTCTGACTTTGGAGACGTCAAAGCACACATCCTATATGATTCACATGCTCCCAGACGGTTGTTCGAAGAGAGAAGGCATTCTTGGTCAACTCGCCTGGTAGCTGTGCAGTGAGCTCATGGTAAGTTCTTAATTCTGTTATGCATTTCCGGCAAACTCTGTTTGAACCAGCGCCTGGGAGCTCACAACTGTATTACATAGCGAGTGACCCACAGGGCAACATGCCAAAAGGACAGTCATTGACCATAGCAGACATGTTTAACACACGTATGTGGTAGAAAGACTATTAACGTGCCAAAGAACTGTGCTGGTTGTAGAAAGTGCAAAGAGCACAAAAAGAATGCAGTGATAAATGTCTCACATAGGGTCTGTCGAGTTTTTAGAATTCATTATAATATTCATTAAAGCTTAAGATTTTAAACATTTGTTTAAGCTACAAATGAATAGACATAACATGTTTATCTATAATAATCTACAGACTACAGCCAAAGACATTCCTTTTGCAGCAAAATAAGTCATTGTTTTTCCTAATTTAGACACAGCTCGACCTTGATTTTATCTTTATCTAGACGCATAATAAGATCTGACCACCTATCTACATCTCCCATTAAGAGAGCATTGGAAATGACAGATATGGATTAAATCAATGTAGTGGTTTGATAGCATGGGAAGAAAGAATGGACAAGAACGCAAAAAGCTGACATAACAAGGCACCTAACAAGGCTATGCCTAAAGAACATAACTTTCTTTAATGCCACAAATACAACCCCGGTAAAAATGAAGAGACCACTGCACCTTTTTCTTTCCTTTCCAAAAAAGTCAAAAAAGGAAGGTTTTGAGTGAGGAACAGAAGGGTAAAAATTAAGAGTCCACTGCAAATTGAACCCTTCTGTTCACTCAAAACGTTCCTTTTCAACTTTTTCAGAAAGGAAAGAAAAAGGTGCAGCTGTCTCTTAATTTTTCCAGAGCTGTACATGACCTGACCAGAAGTATTCTACTCATGAAAAAGCGTTAGTTTGAATTGTTTTTTAATGTGACACTGGATGAACACATTTAGACTCAAAAGATATCGACTGCACGTGTTACCCAACAACTAAAACAACACTCCGTTAAATCGTGTTACTCCCACAAATTGAACCCTCATTGAGCACCCCTCAACAAGTGCTCCAAGAGTGAGACATCAGGGGAGTGAGACAAAGTGAAACGCAGCGAATCAGATACATACTGGGGAGGCAGTGATGCAGGGCAGAGCCTGGAGCCTTGGGAGAAATATGGCCAAACCACTTGAATTAGTCCAGAATGTTCTACTCACAGGATATGGCCTTCCCTACAGCCAGGGGATGGGGTAAGTGGGGAGATGAGGAGAAAGAGAGGGAGAGAAAAGGGGAGAACAGAGGGCAGGGAAGAAACAAAGGACCCAAACACCTGGAGGCAATTGTGTGGTGTACCCTTCTCACACTGCCACGGGTCACCACCTCC
>JACXGJ010007557.1:0-30125 GCA_016801105.1 Esox niger | reverse complement strand
GAATAGAGTAAAGCAGAAGAGAGTACAGGTGAATAGAGTAAAGCAGCAGAGAGTACAGGTGAATAGAGTAAAGCAGCAGAGAGTACAGGTGAACAGAGTAAAGCAGCAGAGAGTACAGGTGAATAGAGTAAAGCAGCAGAGAGTACAGGTGAATAGAGTAAAGCAGCAGAGAGTACAGGTGAATAGAGTAAAGCAGCAGAGAGTACAGGTGAATAGAGTAAAGCAGATCACAGGTGAACAGAGTAAAGCAGATGAGGGTGTAGGTGAATGGAGTAGAGTAAAGCAGATGTGAATATAGTAGAGTTTAGTATAACAGACTGAATAGAACAAAATCAGAACAGAATTTTGAGAAAGAGAAGCAAGGTACAGTATTACAGTGTAATTCAATGAAATAAGAGTGTATAAAACACAACACTAAATTATACATAGAAAAGAGTTAACTGAAATTAGGAAATAACTTTCAAAATGCTAACAGTTTCCCCATACCCTACAGACTCAACAATACTTTATGAAACTCATGTAACAAGGAAATAGACCAAAACCATTTAAACAAAAGGCCATAAGGCCAAAACAGGTTCACAACAGGTAAGTGCCAGCAAAGCTTGTTAAAGTCTTCCAAACACAATGAAAACTTTAGATTGGATTGTACACCTTCCCTTTCGTCTGAAAAGTCCCAAGCATTTCTTTAACATTTGTTAGACTTTCACTTAGAAGAATATACGTTTTTTACTAGTAATTCTCCAGTTCATGCTTTAGTGATTTGGCAAATGTGTAACCTGAGACACTGTGATATGTGCATGTGGGTCAAAAGGGAAGTGAAACCAACTTGTCTAGAACATTATAACTACCCACTGCTTCATTGCTCATGGAAAACCTTCTCACAGGATTAGCTGTAGGTCGACTGTTGTTGTAGACTTGGGACATTTAGTTACTGTTTCTACTAATACTTGTACTGTGCTGTGCTATGGTCTAAGGACAGTCACTAGCCTGTATGAACATACGCACACACAAAATGTTATTCTGGTGTCGCGCATGAGAGACAAACTGTTTCCATTGTATAACTCCATGGTATTACCACAGACGTAGCGTTCCAAATGGCACGCAATTCCTAAAAGAGCAGTGCTCCTGACCAGCCATTGTAGTGCACTAAACAGGAAATAGTGTGGAATTTGGTGTACACCCAGGCAGACAGACAGTAGTCAAGAGTCAATGAGGCAGTGAAACTAAAAGTAAACGTGACGCTAACAGCAACAACAACACGCCTCTGCTCTGCTGATTATGTCGGAGCCCTCAAGACACTCTCACCCCAAACACCACTTCCTGCATTCTGCTGTCCCACCCACAGCATTCCCAATGGGTGTTACGGTGGCACTGTGAGAGTGTGCCGGTGTTTTGTCTGGAAAAGTGTGTTGCCGTGGGGGAATGTCACAGAACACATTTCCTTGCTTTGGGGTCCATTGACCTCCCATGGCAAAACATTTCATCAGATTTTTTTTATTTAGATGTAGTAAAAGCTCAGTTCTGCTGGCTTTTCTGTAAGAGCATTCTATGCAAAATATGAAGGATAAGATGCATACAGGCTTAAACAAATGTAACTTTCAGAAATGAGTGCTTCAGTACACGTCTCCACCATTTTACACAATGTCTCATCTTCCTGAGCCTCTTGGTGTTATTCTCACAGTCAAAACAGAATCATAATAAAGAGAATTTGGGTATTCACTTTCCTTTCAAATATTTGTTTGATAGTTATTTAGACATACCAAACAATGCACACAGCCTAAAGTGTATTTCATAAGTTTTCACTTGAAAACTGATTTAGCATGTTCTGTAAAACTGAAACAGATTTGATATTTTCTGTTACTGATCCTTGATTAAATCGACATGCATATTTAAGGCCCCAGATTATGACGGAGAGCAAGACGGAATGCCGTGAAGACCAAGGAGCTTTCAAAACAAGTCCTGGAGAAAGTCCTCAAAATGCACCAGTCAGACAGTCCACTGAAACTCAGCGTTAAAGAAGGCTGGTGGTCAGAGAAGAGGCCAATATTAACTTTGCAAGAGACTCCACAGCCGCAACAAGACAAACTGTTCACATCATTATTACCCAGGTGCTCCACTAAGCTGGGCTCTATGGAAGAGTAAAGCAGGGAAAGCCATTTAAAAAAATCCATCAAATAAAATCCCATTTGGATTTTTCCATGACTCGGGAGATAGACACAGTGATGTGGCAAAAGGTTCTCTGGTGTGATGAGACCAAAGTTTGCTGGTGACCAACACTCCTCATCCAATTTGAGCAAAATTAACAGCCAAAAACATAAGGAACCAGATATGCAAAGCTGGAAAAGACTTACCCAAAAAGATCTGCCAAAGGGGGTTCTACTTATTAACGCTGGTGTGTGGATATTTATTCAATGAACAAATATTTTTTCTGATTTTCATAAAAAATCCTAGTGGGATTGAATTCAGACTGAATCAATTTTCTTTTTTAGATCGTAACAGAAATGTGTGTGTGGGGTGGGATACATCACAGTACCTGTCTTCGTTCCTGTAGACTCCCCAGACCACAGCTGCCGTGACACACACAGAGAACAGCAACACCGACCTCATGGAAACACTTTTAGCCAGGACTGTAACCCTGCAGGAAAACAACACACATATGTTTTGAGTCATCGTAGGGGATATAGTGCAGTGTGTGTACGTACATACATGTGTGTTTTTATGGGAGAACGTATTATTAGGAAAACCCCAGGAATATTCTGAGGCCATGTGTGTGTGCGTGTGTGTGTATCCATGTACCTCATGGGACTACACCTAGCCAGGTCCAACAAAGCATCCAGGCAGCTGAAGAGTGCAGTGGCTGATGCTAGGCAGAATATGACGATGATCACGTAGACTAACAAAAGGAATGACAAGACAGTCATTGAGGATCTAACAACTTTTGGTATGTGGCTTGCTTTAAAGTGTTATGATTGAATATGTACAGTTAGGTCCGGAAATAATTGGATATTGACACAGGTTTTGTTATTTTGGCAGTTTATCTAAATATATTCAGGTTATAGTTAAATTATGGGCTTAAATTGCAGGTTCTCTGATTTAATTTGAGGGTATGCTCATCCAATTTGGAGGAAGAGTTTAGGAAGTACAGTCCTTTAATATTTAGCCTATTTTTCTCAGGACCGAAAGTAATTGGATAATTGACTCTTAATGCAGGTGAAACAGGCCATTGTTAAGGTGCAAAAAGGAAAAGCCATCAGGGAGATCATGAAGAGTGGCCAAATAAGTTTGGTACTTTCAGAGAAAGAAAAGACCACAGTGGTGAGCACTGCAACACAAAAATGTATACAATATTTTTGTTCAACCCCATCTGAAAGTGATGAAGATTGTGTCAGGTGTCCAGATATTTCCCGGCGTAACTCTACACGTACTAAGCAACGTTCGTTCCGACTCACCGAGGTATTTGGAAAAGAAGTACATGAGTACGAGCATCAGGCACATCAGACCCACAAAGAGGACCACCTTCAGTGGAGAGTAAAGAATCACGTCCCCACTGTCACACTTGTCTCCTCCTCCACCTCTTCCATCAGGCTGACTGACACTCAGTCTCTCTCTGACACACAGACAGACAGACACAGTCAGAGTGTAAAGGCACTGAAAAGTGGGCAGAATGAAACGTGTGTGGGTTTTTGCGTCACCGAGGTCTCACCTTTCACAGGCCCCACTCCAGTAGCCTCCCAGAGTCACAGTGACCACACCTATTATTAGCATGACAACAATGCTTGGATCTAACATTGGCACATCCGGAGCGTACAGCTTCACCCGCATCTCCTCACCAAACACCTGGAAGAGCACAGAGTTAACACACGTGAGGAACACACACTACACAACACGCACAAAACATTAACACACAAGAAAAACCCCAGCCATGAATTACCACGCCTCAGGTACGAGAAACAACCAGGCACGGAGAGTATATGTACCGTTATTCGAAAACTAAAGGATGTATGAGAGTTTTTCAGAATTACCGGTAGAACTGGATGCAAGCCAATCATTCGTTAGCAGTAGCCTATTCTTTAGAACAGTGAGAATTACAATTCCATGTGTTATGAGTAGAGCTTTGCACATTTTCTATGTGTTTTCTGTGATCCAAGCCCTCATTTTTGTGGATAACATTTTGTCTGGTAAAAAAAGTTAAGTGGCTGGATTTATTTCTTTCCAAAAAAGTAATTTTTATCCCCTGACATCAAGTATAGTAGTGTCCTATTTGCCAGTCAAGCTGCCATATCAGAGAACTCACCTTCTGTGCATCCAGGAAGTCCATGTATCTCATCAGAACAATTGGAATCTGGACCTTTTTATACTCTGTCTCATTGGCTGATGGGGGACTCTGGAGAACCAATTAAATTGCAGAACAAATGAAAAGATAGAAAAAGCATTTTGTTATATCAAAAAGCATTGATATTAAATACAAACAACACCATGGACACATTGTATATCCAGTATCAAGCCCCTACCATAGTTGTAGTGCTAACGATGATAAGAGAGGCAACCCTCAGCTCCTGAGCTACCAGAGCCTTCTGACTGAAGTCACATTCCCCTCTCATGACCACCACAGCCTTGCCCTGTACAGTGCTGGGTTTTATCCCTTCTGAGGTACACAACAGGCTGGACGAAAGGTTAACCAGGGGGTACTCCATCTGACAAAGTACAGTGGGTGGGGTTAAGTTGACAACAAAATCACATCAGTCAATCAATCGCTGTATTGTCACTTTAGCTGGACTGACCAGAGCCACTACAAGGAACTCTAGATAACAGTATTTACTAGGAAACAGGATCTGTATTTTTAGAGTGTCTCACAGCAGCTTCCTGGTCTAAGATCTGGTCACCATGGCCAAATAATCATATACATTATGATAAACACGGTAGGCTACTCCAACTAACATATGACCATACTACCAACACTGCCATGAGTGATGGAATGTGTGTAGGCTATCCAAGTTGTCAGGTTGCTGAACTTACAGCACCACTGAGCGTGAGTGACAGGTTTGTCCATGACGAGTTGTAGACCAGGCAGTATTCTTCCTCTACGGCCCCATTTGAAATGTGCAAGACTGCTTCTTGACAGTTTACCTGAGTGGATTAAAAACAGTATGTACAGGTAGCTAAATTACAACAAATGTTTCAGAGTGATATAACCTGTTACTCAGTAAGGGTACTTTGTTGTTGAAGTAGACCTCACTAGTGTAAGTTTCTGTTCCACCTAGAAACTAAAATGGAAGTTTGGTACTTCCCCAAAACAGACACAAAATCTGCATATAGCCTGTACAGTCATCTTGCTCATTTAGCAACTATAAAGTTACCTAGCTAGCTAACTTACTTTACATTTACACAACATGGACAAACTAATAGGCTAGAAAACACTGGAAAAGTCAACAGGGGATAAAAGCTATTTGCCTACGTTTGTGGAGTAAATATCACACAATAATGTAACACTGGTCAGCTAGGTTAACCTTGTCTACATGTTGCCGGTCCATATGTTGAGATAGCTGCTTGAACATGCTCATTACAGTCAGTACAACCTTACCGGTGAGATTAATTTTAGCTAATGGCTAATGTCAACATACATACGTAGCTATGTAGCTAGCTACCTTAGCGAAATAACACAAGGTCCGTGTGAATTACAGTAAATTTTACCTGCGATGACAGTAGAATGCCTGACAAAATAATAATCCACGGAGACGTTGCCATATCGGTGACATCCGGGATTAAGTTATCAAACAGTGTTTAAACAAAACAAATATGCAATTTGGCACGTCGCTGTCTACTTTCAATATCGTCCCTTCTATGCTAGCGGAGATACATAAACGTCGGGATCTGGTTGACAAACCTAGCAGACCACTTTTCACCCAAAACTACACAGAATGCACCGCGCGGTTGAATGTTAAAAGTTGCGGGATATCACGCGATGTCACGTGTATCAAGCTTTTTGTGTTGTCAAATCGAGTCATATGTGTGTTAGAGATGTTTCCATCAGGCTATAGACATCTCTGAGTAAGAAAAAAAAACAATCAATGGTAGAATAAGAGAGAGAGTAAATAAAAAAGAAACAAAACAAAAGCAACGATGGAGGCAGGGGGTCTAACCCTACTGGGGAGTCAGAGAACTGTGATACGACAATGGTGGCCTAGTTTAGGGAGGATATCAGGTGTGACTTTTGATCCACCAAAGGTAATGTTCATAAAGTCCTGAGGCAAGTTATGGATGGTCTAAAGGTAAACAGTTCCTTTAGGCTGGAGGTGGTGAGGTGAAAAATAAGAAACTTACATCTGGTGGCATAGTGTTTGACTTGAGGAAGGAGTTTGGGAAGCCAGGCTGGACATTTAGATTGAAAACTCTGCTGGAGTTACTCACACATTGTCACTGTGGTGCTGCCCAGCCGACTACATTAAAATGGCGGAAGCACTATATGGTGATCCTTAATGGGACTGCTAACCTATTAATTACACATATAGGTGAATTACATACAAGTAAATAAATTACATACAGCTGCCTGAATCATTCTGAATTATGTCTGGCCTTATTAAGTGCCTTATACCATTTAAATCAGTTTCTAATGGGATTCAAGTTTGAAAACTGAGATGGCAATTGCAAGAGGTGACCAGGTTTTTGTCTAAATAATGTCTGCTACTAGGTTGACTCCATGACCTTGATCTTCAAAGGCAGGAGTATGTTCACATGACTACATCTCAGGAATGGGAATCAATTCACAGCAAAAATAAGGACATTTAGTTTAATAATGGAACTTGTAGTGAAGGTGGCTGAGAATGGGACGAATGTATAAATCATGACAAATGACATAATACAGTGTTCAGATTGTTGGTGCTTCAAGTCTTAGCTAGGACTTTTTCTCTGGGTAACATGTACAGCTGTCCCATCTTTTTACAATATTGGGTCATTAGGTAGGTTCATTATTAGAGCGGTGTCCAAAATCTCCCTCTATAGTATTTGTAGTGCAATACATTAAACCACAGCCCATGAGGTTGGCACCTTTGTAAATAGGGCCATTTTAGTTAACTAAATTCAAATTGAACCTGACAAAAACAATCTTCTCAAAGCTGGCTTGTGTAGAATTTTTCTTTTATTTGAATTCTACTGAATAAGAAAAATACAATTATAAAAATACATTGTTTGAAATCAATGCAAAAAAAGTATTTAAAAGCTGTTGAAGTGCACAGTATACAAGAAACCAATAGTCCAGTGTGCCCTACCTACACATTTCAAGTGTATTAGAAAAAATATATATTAATCCATGAAGGCAGCTCAAAGAGCAGGTTTTACAGAATACAGCAGTTCACGTGGTTTGTTTCCCCATTGGCACCATATGGACAATTTATGACCAGGGCTAAACGTGTCTCTGGACAAAACTACTGCACTATATATGAATTGTGGTACCATTCAGGACATCAACATCGAATCACGACCTCCATATTGACACTGTAAGGATTCTCTCATTTAGGATTTGATATTGAACCAGATAATATTTATAATGTGCCTCATATCTGCCCAGTGGCCCAGCCACTACACAAAGGTCCTTTCTTTACAAATCAGTCTATAAATACAGGCATCCATGCCATAAGGCTTAAAATATGACCACACACTCCTGAACATTTGGGAATGCTTTTTCACTCTCACACTCACACACTCTCACACACTCTCACACACTCTCACACACTCTCACACACTCTCACACACTCTCACACACACTCACACACACTCACACACACTCACACACACTCACACACTCTCTTCAGCACTTACACTGCAACAGCATGACAGATAGCAGTGCTTTAATATGAATGAATTATATACAGGTTGCTGGGGAGTTGAGCTGTGATTTCTTTGTTTGGTCCTTTGTCTAGTTCAGATCCTTTTCAATGCCTCCTCGTCAGTGCTACAGCACATACCTCCTATTGGACTGTCAGGGAGAAATACAGACATAATCATATTTGAGTATATGCATCTGGAAGATCTACATGTAAGAGTATGTTTCTAAGAGAAGTAACACATTAACAGCAACACAATAACAACACAGGGCAAGTAGTACAAAAAGTGTCACTAAAAGCATAACAATGGTATGATAAACATTAATAAAAGTACTAGTAGCACATTAGATACCAAAAGTAGTAGCATGAATAATAAAGAACTAAATGTATGAATAAACCATTATAAATATTGTCCAAGTAACATTAATAACAGTTCTAGGACAAGACATCAAACTAAATAATAAAAAAATGAAAAACAAAAACACATTATGGGACTAGAGAAATTACACTGAATACAGAGACAGATTGGTACAATGAACTAAGGAGGCGCAATGAGCAGATAGAAGCATGTTTATTTTATTTTTGAATGAGTGAGGTGCAATTCAATCAGTGGTGGACCAGTAATTAATGACACCAAAGAAAGAGCTTTAAGTGCGACCAGAGTAGAAATATATCTACGAAGGCATTTCCCTAAAAAAAACATAAATAAGTTTACCATTAACGAAGATACAGCAAGGACCACTTTACCAGAACATAAAGAGGCACTCATATAGAGTGCTGCAATATTACAGGATTGGCATGATAAAGTATGCATGTGTTTAGTGGGCAGTGTGGTTGAAAAATGCTTTATAGGCGAACAAGAAACAAATTCTGGATGTATTTAAAGTTGGATTACGTTGAATGGTTGACAGCACAGCATTCAGAGGGGCTAGCTGTGTACAGGACAGTGTCATTTGTATAAGTGTAAGCAAGAGCAACATTTTAGGATACAAAGTCAACCGAATAGAATCTTAACAGACACTAAGGTGAGGACATCAGTTCCTCAGATTTGACTCATTGTACACTAATATTTTATTTTAAAACCAGATTAGGCAATCCTATAAGAACCTAGGTGGCTGCCTATATTAATTAGAATGCAATGTTTAACAGAGATAAGAGACGTTTGTTCACATCTTAGCAGACTTCGGTAGGAATATGAATAATGTTAAGATCAGATAGATGCTTTGTCTAAAGACTTGGGATTGACTCAAGTTGGGGCCAGAACAAGTTGGAAGAGAGAGAAAAGCATCTAATGGACATATGTCGCAGACAGACAGGTGAAGAGCGAGTTCTATAAAAGAAAGACAGGAGCATATGAAGGTAGGTCGCAGACAGACAGGAGCAGATGGAGGTATGTCGCAGACAGACAGGAGCAGAGGGAGATCCATAACAGACAGACAGGAGCAGATGAAGTATGTTGCAGAAGGACAGGAGCAGAGAGAGGTCTATAGCAGACAGACAGGAGCAGAGAGGTCTATAGCTGATAAACAGGAGCAAATGGAGTTCTATAGCAGACAAACAGGAGCAGAGGGAGGTCTATAGCAGACAGACAGAATGGAGCAGAGGGAGGTCTATAGCAGACAGACAGGAGCAGAGGGAGGTCTTTAGCAGACAAACAGGAGCAGAGGGAGGTCTTTAGCAGACCGGAAGTTCCTTCCTTAAGATGTAGATTTTTATCAAATGCAGGTCACACAACACAAACACTGGTACTGGTACGTAACACAGTAATAATAGTACTGGTAGTCCTTACATCACAATAACACTGTACCCGTAGTGCTAGTAACATTAATAGAGCATTACTAGTAATGCAGATAATGCAGTAATGCAAAATCAACAGATATAGTGGAACTGATATCATAGCAATACTATTAAAACTCTAGTAACACAGCAATATAGAGAGCGGCACACGACTCACCTGGTTACTCATGAGTGCTCTCAGACCCTCCATGATAGCCTCCTTTTGATTTCATCTGGGCCTGAACAGAGTTAACCTACGCACACAGGAACAAAAGCATTGTAATTCACAGATGGCAATGCATTTCGGTGTGTCTGTCTGGGCAAACATCTCTGCTTGTATTCCAACAGGACTGAGCAGCTCATCCTCCCTGGGTAGGCCTGCCTGTTCCACGAGCTCGCCGTCACAGTTGACATCTCCTTGGTTTCTCCCTCTCAATGAGAAAAAAATTGTGACCCTGGTCAACCCTCCATCACTCTCCACAGACAAATGTCAGCTCTGTTCTTTTGGCCGTCCCACCCCAATGACAGTACGACTCAAGCTCAGCCCGGACCAAGAGTAAAACCAGTTCACACTGATGCTGCTGGAGTCCCCATGTTTTCTTGGAGTACACAGAATTACCATTATACCAGTTTCTGGCCTTGGAAATGGTATGCTACCCTCAAATGTGTGCTGAATAATTCTAAACACATCTTTGGCTTAATGGACAACTTTGCCTTTGCATTTTGGTCATTTAGCAGACAACCTTATCCTGAGCGACTTACAATAAGTGCATTCTTCTTACAGTGTCTTGGAAAAACAACATCTGACAATCACAATAAGTACATTTTCCTTCACCCAACCCGTTAGTTGTCAACATCAGTACCAGAGAAATCAAAGTTGAGTGCATTTGTTTCCTTTCATAAATTCACACTTGTACTTTAATGAACAAATGTAACAGCAAGGACTTTTCTGACTGACAGCTTATGTATTCATTGAAAACTTACTATGACAGAGTTGTGACTGTCCCAAATGGCTATCTAAAGAGAACCAGTAAAAACAGCCCAGATGTTGTTTGAAAGGAGGAAGTCGGTACGTACTGATGACAGCCCGATGCCCATGTCTCCTGAGCCCACGTGTGTCGTGTGAACAAAGTTGGTTGGTTCTCCGATCATTGAACGGTCTATCCTCCGCCGCCTCTTCTGTTAAACAACACATCACACTTTGTCTACAGCCGAAAACAATCCAAACAGGTTTATTTTTAGGCTGCTGTGAAGCATAGCAGGAAGCCAAGTCCTGTACTATTTCAGTGACTAACTCCTTTATATATTTTACACTTGACATAATTTGAAAGTAGATGAGTAAATCGTGGTGTGTGTGTGTGTGTGTGTGTGTGTGTGTGTGTATACACTTACAGGCTGGGGCTGCTCTGCAATACAGCAGCTGAAACACACCCAAAACTCAGTCATGCTGACGCTGAACTTTGGCAATATCTCTCTTCCTTGTGCTCTCTCTCTCTCTCTCTCTCTCTCTCTCTCTCTCTTTTGTTATTCTTCTTCTTACTCTCAGTCTTCAGCTTCTGTCTTCCTGTTCACTCCACAGCCGATGCCACAAACAGCCGGCGGAAGCAGATTACAGACAGACATACACCTACTGCTGGTGTTTCTGTAATACACTTCAGCACACCGACAGACACGCACACACACACACGCACATACACGCGCACATACACGCGCACACACACACCCGCACCGTTGCTGTCTACACGGCAAGAGCAGCACACTCCTGCAAAAATATAGAATCAGAAGACAGCATTTTTTGGGGAGTATCAAGGTTAGCTTAATATTCACAATCATGCTTGGTTGGTTGATGACCAAAAGATTTTGTTACCTGGCTAAGTAGGACTAGTTATAGCATGAACGTTAGTTAGTGTTGACACAGGGACATTTTAGGAAGAGAGAAAACACTCAAAGATGGAATTTGAGCAGCATGCTGTACACCATCACCAGGAACACAAACAAGCCACAATATATTATACTAAAGGATACTGTTATAAACCTAGGAGAATTTAGGCTACATAATAATGAAACTATCTGTGGTTTGGCTGAATGACATTTAGAAGCAGAGATCAGACCTTTTAAAGTAGAACAAATTAGAATGTCCTTCTTCCTGCACTATGTAGAATCCTGTCTCTAATGTTAACAACACTGAATTTAAACATCCATAGAAATCTAGCCATCGGTAGAGACGACATTTGGTCGCAATGAAGTGCAGCTTCTGATTTCTCCCTACAAACACTGCAGCATGGGTTCAGTTTTGCCTACTGTTTCAGCACACTCTCTGATGTCTAACTTATTTTCTTTGTGACTGAAGTATTTAGATTGGTGATTCTAAGAAGGCAATAATTCAATATAATCTGTCTGATTACTAATGTTAGACTAAATTCCGATTCAGCTGGCTTTTTTTTGTAAAGAAATTAAATACTACTTTAATCAGATACTATAACTGACGATTACCAGATATACCTGACTCCAGGATTATATCAAT
Source organism: Esox niger (assembly GCA_016801105.1). Lineage (NCBI taxonomy): Eukaryota > Metazoa > Chordata > Actinopteri > Esociformes > Esocidae > Esox > Esox niger. The sequence goes on along the minus strand of JACXGJ010007557.1, from coordinate 18,005 downwards.
ATAATTCATAAACCTTTTGTATTAAAGACAATTAATCATTTTATATAACCTGTCTAGAAAATAATTCTCAAATTGAATTTAATCTTCCAATTCAAGATTTTTTGTTAAACACAATATAGAAATGTTGACCAAAAAAAGATGTTATTGCATGGTTTATCTCATTAAAATGAGGTTCAAAAAGGGACCTCATCTGAAACACATCACCACAATCACTATCAAAATTAGGTTCAAAAAGTGACCTCATCAGAAACACATCACCACATTCACAATCAAAATGAGGTTCAGGTGTGCAGCAGGTCAACTAGCGGAGGAGGATGCACAACTGTTGGTGTCAATGGCCTAAAACTAAGGTCTCCAACAGCATGGCTTTTATCAGTGGATCTGAAACAGGCTGGGTGTAGCATCAGTCCAAATGCTTTATATTTTGGCTGATAGTTTCATTACATGTCACAGCACTCTCCATCAGAAAGTACTCTGGCCCTCTGAGTTCTCATAGATCAATGCATTGTACACTTCTATAAAGCTCTCCTGCGTAACCCACCATTCCATACTTCTCAGTTGACTTGCAAGCTAATAAAAGCTACTAAATGTGGAAATTAAGTAAAAAGGCATTTTGGCACTTTACATGTGACTAATCTCCAAGACCATTTAAAATTGGGTGAAATGGTGCAATTTTAAGGAATAAAAAAAGTGTGGGTTTGGTTTTTATGATTGCCTGTTGCTTTTTGCAATTTCCATATCCTGTCTTCCGTCCTTTTGTATGAGCAGGTGCAGATGTCGTTTTGTTATGTAGGGCTAATGTGTAAAAGAACAACCTTTATTCTCAGCATGACCGGTCCACAAGTTCAGGATAACTGTAAATTAATTTCTGACTTACAATAAGTTGACAGATCATAGGTGCAGTAAAAATCGTTTAAACTCCAAAAAGTTTGGAACCACCGATCATCAGTAGAACGTAACCTAACATGTGTTATATTGTGTTTTTCACAAACAATCCAATAACTAGGAAAGACACATATTTGTAAGTTGTACTCAGTAGCCTAAATTATTTTTATCGACTGTACTGTATAACTCTCTAGTTGGTCTAGTTAGTAATGAGACTACCGATAATTTGTGTTATGTACTAGTAACACACTTGCAATAAGTTTTTCATTTCTAGAATTAAAAGATTAATTTAAATATGGCAACAGAAGAGGCAACTTATTTTACGATTTCTACAGAATATAGGGCCAAAAGACACAAGCAGGAAGGAGCGAGGTTCGACTTGTGGTTTTCAAAATGACAGCTAGCTAGCTATGCTAACCACTCCTGGCAGCAAGCTAAGTCAATAAACTGTAACTTAACTCCGAAAGTAAAAAGTAGAAAATACACGTAATTGTCGCAATGAACCTTGAAGGCTGTGGATAGTTTAATAAGCTTTAAGTTAAATAAAAAGCTAGATCTGTGGTAAATAGCACAAAAAAGACAATAAAAGAGACATACCTGGTTCAACTTCCCGAAGTTGCAATTGAAGGCAAGAAAAAACTCTTCCGGCTTAGCAATTGCGCAGTGATAGCTGGGATTTGGTGTTCAATCCAAACAAGGAAACGCTGTGGTTGCTTTGCTCTGCTTTGCTGAAGGGTTGCATACACCAACCACATCATGCGTTCTACGTAATCGACCTCGTCAATTGAATGACATGTTGTAGTTGTCTTTCTCACTTCATTGCGTCTACTAGAGGAACCCATTCCCAGTGATCAGCCATGCATAACACTGATAAATACAGTAATGCCTGATAAGGTCCAACAAATTCGAAGCCGTCAGGAGCCCAATTTCTAGTAACCATCAACTCTAGGCCATGTTCACAGATTTTCTGCTTGTGAGCCATTGTTTGCGAATCTCGTGCCTGCTTTTGCTAGCATTTTTCTGTAAATGTAAGTGTTTCTTACCGTTCTCGCTACTCTGCAATTTAATTGTCCATTTTGGTTCACATTCCCGTAGGTGTTGCTGTTCGTAGTTTATCAGTGCAAGGTTGCATTCCGCAACAGATTGCTACATGGAGACCATGCTCTGATTTTTTCTGCTCTACGTTGGTGATTTCTCTGCCTTGGTCTTGCACAAGTTGGTTCTGCCTCGTAATGAATGATGCCCTCTCCACGGGAGCGTTCGGTTTGTTCACCTTGGAACGTGCTCCAATGGCTACCGGTGGCATGCTTTTCTTGGTGGAAATTGTGTTCCAAGTCCATCATTTGGACTGTTGCAGCCCTCAGAGAATGTACGTGGCTGTTGGTTGTTTGCTTCTCATCTCCTTGAGCCAGACAAATGCTGTATTTTGGACATGTCCATTTCCACCACCTCGCTCTTCGGCTTTCCATTGGTTAATCGGGCCACACTTGTTTGGAGGAACATTAGGCCTGGTTTTTACCATGCCTGTGTTGGTGAACCCCTCTGTCTTGTCCTATCCCTTCATTCTTGCCTGTTCTGTGTTTAAAAAAATGTGTGGCGGTGAACCCCTCTTTTGGCCTCTCCCTGTCTTCCCTCCCATTTTCCCAGATGGCCAGGGGAGTTCTGACTCCATTGAGACTTAGAGGGATTTGAGTGCTGGCTGGTTTGGACGATTGGCTGATAGTAGCAGGGCATTGGCTGCAGGTGGCGGTGCACACTGCTCTAGTCCTCTCATGCATTCACTCACTGTGGTTCAGTCATTTTGGTGTAGATTTACCTAACTCCATCTCAACTGGTTCTGTTTTGGGGTTTTGAATGACATTTGATTCTCAATCGTACATTTGTATCAGTTCAGAAGAGGGTCCCTTTTTTGCTTTGATGACTGCCTTTGTCTCTTGGGACTGTTGGCTTCCCTGGTGGCCACCAACCTCCTTAGGATGTCATGATAATGACCAGTTCAACACTGCTACAGAACACCTGAACCCGTCAAGCTACCTTTATTAGTTACACGTGGTGTCCTCCTCGTGCCTCAAGATGATGGCCCATTCAAGTGGTCCAAGTTTGTTTTACTGTTGGGTCCATTGGGAGGAGTCTCGCATCACAACTTTGGAGCCAAAAACGACTCCAAGCAATTGCGGCTTAGTGGGGATTTGGTCAGAATATTGACATCTCCAGGCCAAGAAGTGAGATGTATGTGTCCGACTCCTGACCGGCTGTTACTCTCAGGACTGGACCATAGAGATCCCTACCCAACCTTACTTCCAAGAGATTGGAGGGTGAGACCAGAGGCCTCTCACATCAGTGTTCCTATAGGGGTGGCCTTGTGTGTTGTCCCCTAGTAGTGGCACTACAGAGGCCGACTGATGGGGAAACTTAAGGTATGATTATAGCCTTTGTTGCCCAAGGTAGGGAACATGGGACAACTCTTTTTGGGAACGCACCAATCAAGCCACAGTGATAAGCAGTCCTGAAATCAGGGACTTCGGGTAGATACCTCTCTCCCTACCTCAGGAAACCAAGGTTCTCTCTTCATAGAGAAATGGTGTGTATGTGGTATGTATATGTAGGTGTGTGTGTATTAAATATAATGGTATATGTGAACTGCTATCATTGTGTTTTTTTTTTTATCACTTATTCATTCATATTGCTGTGTTCCAGTATGAGTTGATATTGTTTCATGTGTTTGGCCCGATTTTTAATATATTTTATTGTTTTTGCATTACTAAAAAAAATATAAATTAAAAGTTCTGTTTTGTCAATGTTTTGAGATTCCTAGATTTGATTTTGGAAACTGTCTTGCTACTTTCTGAAGTGTTTCTAAGCAGCAATTTTACTCTTACATAATGTTGAGGCAAGTCAACTTAATGTAGTGTGCAAAAACTGTCCCGCAGAGGGCAGGCATACACACATAATATAAAGTTTGTAGCGAAGTAGAACAAGATGCTTTGTCCAACATACTGACTCTGTAAATGAATTACTATCAATCTCAATCCCCCTTGCCTCAAACCGGTATCATTTTAATCTGATTCCATTAGTTATAGGCAGATCATCAAAACACTATATGTCTTCTTTGTTAGGTAAATCCTGTAGGCTAATCTCCGGAAAGCTGTTTTACTACAATCGTGCAATAGCTATACATTAAATGTTCCTAGATAAATGTAGATGAGTGAACTGTTGGATAGTTCCCATCCCCTGTACCCACAGTGGGATGGATACAGGAACAGAAACCGGAAACATCATATGAAGATTTATTTTGCAAAAATAATTGCATATTTGTATAATAACTTTTTTTATTTGGCATGAGTTATAGCTACTGGAGTGTTAAGGTCATTTAAATGTGCAGTTTCTGAGGCAGCATAATAGTGTAGGTCTCAAATCGCCCCCTATTCCATGTACAGTCATTTTCACCAGAGTCCACAGGAGAGAAATAAACTGACAAGAAAGCCAGAATGTGGAAGAATTATCAGCATTAGTCTACCAGGGAAAACAGCATGACATGTAAAGAATGTAAAACAACTAATTAGATTATTCAACAGAGCAAGGCTTCATTGACAAAGGGACAGCAAGAGATCTGTTCTAGAGTAGTCCGTGGTTGTGAGCGCACGAAGGCTGTGTGTTTCTGTGTGTTTTTGTTAAAGTGTCTGTGAATACATGCATGTTCCGGGGGATAAAATGAGGAACCAGAAAACCCTGGTCTGTTGGACATGGAGGTAGACAGGCAGGAGAACAGAGCAGGACAACTTGTACTATCCTCACTCCTCAGGCTCCACAACTATTTAGCAAAGTCATGTTACAACTATCACACGCGTGACATTGAATACGAATGGGTTCAGAATATCAGCAGCTGATTCCGCTCCAGATGTCTCCATACAGCGGTATGGCCATGGCATCTGTTCCTCTGCCATCTAGGGCACACAGACGCAGGCTTTATCACCACCCGGTTCCCTACATGGTGCCCTACATTTACCAGAGACCTGTGGGTCAAAGGACAGCACCATGCATGAAATAGGGTGCCATTTGGACTGCTACCTGGTGTGTACACACACGAACACACGAGTCTAACTCTTGTGACCTAAGTAACATTTGCCTGCATGTTATCGGTTATGTGGAACTGTCGCTGACCGTCATGTGTGTACTGTGAATAAATCGTTTTATACCACATTTACTAACATTCCTAGAAACAAGAAAAGTCTACGCCTGCTGGCCCACCATTGGAGGGGATGATTGCTGTTGCCAAAGCTGGATTCGATCCGCGGGGTACCATGTGACAGACTGCGTTTTTAACCGAGCTATATAGACAGCAGGTGTGGGTGCACATGATGTCTAGATATGTGATGTCTCTATACTTGCATTGTCAAACCAATTAGTCAAAACTCGGTTCCCAACATTAGTTAATATTAAAACCAAAAACAGGATCGCTACTCTACATTCAACACACTAAATTGAAAAGAGATTCACTCCATGGCTGGTTGGTTTCTTTAGAAAAAAAATGACAGTTAAATAGCTAACCACTACGCCAAGTGCACTATGCTATGTAAATCAAAAGCGGTATTAACGAATTATAATGGCTAATTGGTTTGGTCCATGGCAAGGACTGGACCATTGTTACTAATGTAACAGTTTGCTTCTCAAACCACTGTCAGGATGATCCTCATCATGACAGTGATGAGGATCAATTGGATATTTACAGTACCTAGCAATTGGCTATACAGTACCAATAATGAAAACTTATTGAATCCCTCCATGGCTTGTTCGTTTCTTTACAAAACAAATAGACATTTGTGTAACTAACCACTACGCAAAGTAAACTACTCTATGTAAATAAAAAACTACAGCAATGTGTTTGTCGCCGGTGCAGTTCGTCCATCACAATATAATGCGAAGTTGTAGTCTGTCCTGAACAAATCCCAATGCCAAATTTGTTTGGGATTGCTAGCTAATAGCTATACGGTACCTATAATGAAAACAAGGACTCAAATCACTCAATGGCTTGTTGTTTTCTTAAGAAAACAAATACAGTTGAAAAGCTAACACTACGCCATGTAAACTATCCTAAATCGAAATCACGAGCAATATGAACAAATCCCAACTGGTTGGGTCTGAGGCTAGGTCCAAACCCCAATCACAAACTTGAATGTCCACATCTCTAACCAGTATGCTATGTTGGGGACTGCTATACAGTATGTATAATAAAAACAATGGGTGGTTTGTTTCTCTTAAAAACAGACAGCTAACCGCTGGTTTACGCAATTTAAACTACTAACTATGTAAATCGAAAACGATTATTACTACAATCAGCGTGCTTTTTAACAAAGGTGACTGTTTTTTTTAATTGTGTGTGGTCTTATCCTAATTTGGCTTCATAGTTGCAATAAGAGCACATTATAAATATAATTTATAAACTTAAATAAAATGATATGGCCAATTTTGCCAAAGATTTGTTTGTAGTAATGCACTTGAAACAAATAGCTAACCGAAAACTGCAGACGGTGCCTTCCCACGCGATCAACCTGCCTTAAAAAACAAATGAAGCGCAGCCAAATGTGGTCATCGATTGCTGACTTGATGTACACAATTAAATGAAATAATTTTGCTACGAATTTCAGTGAAATCTGTAGGTAAAACTGCTCTCAACGAGGAATCGAGGCTCAACAATAAAAATCGAGAGTGCGCTTTCACTCGAGGGGGGGGGTTGTCGGCAGGAGGGATGATTTGTATGATGAGAGCAATGCATTTCATTTGGCAAATGAAATGTGAGTGTTCGTAAAAGAAACAGTTACATGTGTCAGGAGCAAATCCTGAAGACCAACGAACTCCAGAATATAACCAGAAGGTTAAGAGCTGAATAGCTTTATTTGGTATAAAAATAGATGTATGTTTTTGTTTGATGGTTGATGATGAAAGAGACTATTAAATGTTTACACATCTTATTTTGGTATTTTACTTGTTAATGGCATGCTTTCCATTGTTGATTTAATCTTTAACAAGGCAAATGGTTTAGAAAAAGTATGCCTTTCATTTGATATAAATGCAATGAAGTTCCTGCAGTCATGAATAGCAACAGCCACAGCCACCTCACAACACAAGTCAGAACTGGATTCTATATGGTGCCAATTGGGATGCAAACCTACTGTTGGTCGCCAACTCTTCATAGCTGAGGTTCTGAGGGGGAAGAAAACCATTTCGGGTTAACCACAGAAAACGGTCACATCCTTGGAAGAATGGTGGTGGATACTGGTAAACAAAGTAAAGACAACGGGAGAAACTGGAGACAGCAACAACATGATGCTATGAAAAACAATTACAGTTATATTATTTTCTTAGTCTGGGCTAGTGCGTGTAACCTCAATGGTCTCAGGGAATTTTTCTTGTTAGGTGAGGAGTCCCGTTATATGAAATGAAAATATTTTGAAATATTACATGTATTTTCTATGACGAAGTACTAGGCGTACAGATACATACACACAGTCCATATATTAACAATAAACAACTAAATGTTACTCAGGTTATATACTGCCAAAAATAATGCCTGTCATAAACAGATACATTTATCTAATAAAACTATTAATTGCAACAGCAAACCGATACAGACGACAGGGCAACTGGGAGATGGCAAATAAATGACTTTTTCTTTTCTTTTTACAGACAACAAGATAGACATACTATTTTTAAGATTCTTGCAATGAAGGTGGGCGGTAAAGGCGGGGGCTGAAGACTGAGAAGCTACCGGATTGGCTGTGTTGTTTTCCTGTTGGGACTGAAGTGTGTATATAGCCAACCACCGTTGAATAGACATTATGTGTAGAAGTGAGCGTAGAGGCCCGGTTCTCTCTTCGTGGAAGCGCATAGTCGAGTGACATCGTCAAACCTTTCACCATACTCTGCAACATGGAAGAATCAAGTAGTTGACGTTTCCTGAACCTTCTCTTTTTAAGCTTTCTTCCGTCTGATCATTGAGTTCCTAGTGAGCTGATCGGTCCAGTTTTTTTGACGTTTTCTGAACTTTCACTGTCTGACATGATGAAGTACATTATCGGCATCGGCGGGTGAGTGTCTTAAAATGAATGGCGACCTTCGCCATGGGTATGACTATACCGGTTGTCTACTAGGCCGTAGCACGTGGGGCTGGACGGAAAAAAAACTGCTTTTCTGTTACATCTGTAATGGTTTTGGCCACTTTTTACTTGTATTGTACATTTTCACAATTTGAAAAAGAAACGTTGAGTGAAACATTTGTATACGTTGTGACAATGTGCAGATGGCGTGGGACGTTCTTGCTAAAGTGACCCAGTGTTGGTAGCGGTGATTGCAATGTTGAAAGTGTCGTGTTGTAATTACAAATGTCAGCAAGTAGTTGAACTATTGTCTTTCTACCAGATAGTTAGCATTCATTTGTAATTCGAGTGCGTAAAGAAGCAGGTACTTTTAGCAAAATACACCGCGCGGCCTCGTGTTGTTTCTTTTAATACCGATATGAATTGACAATGTCTGCCTGTCTTTGCAGCGTAACCAACGGGGGAAAGACCACCCTCACCAACAGACTCATCAAGAACCTTCCCAACTGTTGTGTGGTTCATCAGGATGACTTCTTCAAGGTGAGTTTCATAGGATTGTATTAGGCTACTATACCTATTACTCAATTTATGACCAAGTTATTACCACGTTGGTTGTTATTCTTGTGATGATTGCACCTTAGGCTAGGTTTGTCAGAGCTGAATCGCAAATCACATCATTGCTTAGATAGAACTAGTGTAAAATAAAAAGCCTATAGCATATTTTCCATCAGTGTGTGTTGAGATAGAGAGGGATGGTTGGCAGACCATGAGAGGTGGTAGAATGTTAGTATGTACCTGGGTACATCTCATTCATGTATGTTTCAGCCACAAGATCAGATTGAAGTTGGTGAAGATGGCTTTAAGCAGTATGATGGTAAGAAAGGTTATTTCTGGAAGGTTTGTGTGTCTGTTTGTCTGTCTGTCTGTGTGTATAACACACTATTACTCAATACAATCAGCATGCTTTTTAACAGAGGTGGCAGATTTTTTTTTAATAACTCTACAAATCTAATTTGTCCGTTTCTGACTGTCTGTGTTTCTGCCTTTCCCCTCAACTTCCTTCCTTTCCTCCAGTTATCACTGCCCTGGACATGGACGCCATGATGAGTACCATCTATGCATGGATTGACAACCCTGTGAAGTTTGAACGGTCACACGGCGTCAACAACAACTTGGATACCGAGATTCTCCAGGAGTCCGACCACAAGGATGAGGAAACTCACATCCTCATTGTGGAAGGATTTCTGCTTTACACCTACGGGTGAGGACTTGGTCTTCTGCTTTCCTAGCCTTCATCCTCCTTAGCTACGGGTGAACGGTACATAATATTTGTCTCACTTTCACATCTGTGGAACATCAGTTGTATTCAAGGTCAGGTTAATTTAGCGTTGCTGCACTTAGGTCTCGATATGATATCACTGTGAGAAGTAGGCAACTGTAGGAAGTTGCATGTCTATTCGTCTGTGCTTTAAAGGTTAATTTGTATGTGTGTGTGAATAAGAAGCACGCCCATTAAAATGAATACATGCTTTTACACCTATAAGTGAACCCAATTAGGAGTATGGGTTCTGTGCCTGACACCTCTGACTGAGACATTTGTCCATCTCATTCTATCAAAGACCTGTGAGATGGAGAACCCTGATACTATGCTAATATTTCCCTGCAGACCTTTGATCGACGTACTGAACCAATCTTATTTCATTTCAATTCCATACGAAGAATGCAAAAAGAGGAGGTGGTATGTAAAAGCTTTTTCAACACAATGTTTTTATGGGCACGTTGAGGCTCTTGCTCCTGTACTATTGTGAAGGTATGTTTCGTTAATGTGTGTGTGTGTGTGTGTGTAGCTCAAGGAACTACGCCGTACCAGACCCCCCCGGTCTGTTTGACGGTCACGTCTGGCCCATGTACATCAAGCACAAGAACATCATGGAAGCATCAGGAGTTGATGTTGGTAAGTGTGTGTGTGAGCACCGAATGAGATAAATAGGAAGTGTGGTTTCTCTATGTTCACTGCTACTCAGTTCTCACTGTTATTAATGTCTAAGATGTCTTCATATTAGTAATTGTGTGTGTGTGTGTGTGTGTGTGTGTTAACAGTGCAGCTAGATGGAACTAAGTCAAAAGAACAACTGTACAACGCTGTCTATGGAGACGTGCTGAACAACATCCAAACGTGTCAGTAAGCAACTAAGGTATGCTTCCTTTTTACACACTCACTACTGGCACTTTTTAACCTCTAGACTTTATAAACCTCAGCAGGGTGAAATGTCTCGTGTGTGTGTGTAACGATGATGAGTTAACAAATCGGATTGTGTTCCATGTTCTTTCAGGTCAGTTGGTCGGCTTAGAGGAGGAACATGTATTCTGCCTGCAGGATGAGAGTGGAGGAATGCCTTGCCGTAATAGTTTCTATGTCTGGCAGTTAGCCACACTGTCTCTGTCAGCGCCACGCTTCTGCCTCTGATGCTTCCACCATGACGTGACTATTAGTGTAAATTATTACCTGACGTTATGCGCTGGCATGGTTTTATATCATCCATATTTATTGCTTTGTTACTACCAGTCACATAGATGACAATGGGACAGTTGAGAGGAGGGTTGCAGATTAAAGCACAACACCAATAAACAATACTCCTGCTTAAACAGACTCTGGCCTGTCTTCTGTTGTTATTTCTACTGTATTATTTACTGATTAATTACGTAAACACGGATTACAAATGTGTTCTCTTTGGCTCTACTGTACATAATGTTATCTCATGATGCCATCACTCCATAGACATCCCTTTTCCTTTTGCATACTCTACTATGACTTGAATGATTTCACTCATCCACTGACTCTGTCTGGCTCAGTCACATCCCCAACCTGCTAGCCAGTGCAGAACTATATCCTCCATTTAGGTTTCCGCTCTCACCACCGTCATGTGCTAAACCCTAAGGCGGGACGCCACTAAACACAGGTCCCCACAGCAATGCTTGCTATCTGTCCCTCCAGCAACAGTTGGCCTTGGTGATAGCAGGGAGTCAACACGAGACCCAACCATGTGACCTGGCTGGCAACCCTGGAGATTGCTTCAATGAGAAATATACTGCAAATTCCAAAATTTAATCTTTTCCCCCCCTCTGAATTTAGTTAGGCTGTATGGTCTGTATGTAATGTACTGGTAATTTCTATGGAGATTAGGATTCATAGATTGTAGAATTCACATGAAACCAACTGAACTCCAGGAAAAGCCTGCTACGCTATCATGTTGTGCTCTTCTGATCTTGACTCTTGAGAATTGGGTTATCTTTTTTAAATTGCTCTCTCATTGGCTAACAGGATATTAACTGGACTAGCTGAACTACTATAAAACAGTACGTCCCACCCCTGGATACATGTCTAGGTTGTTAGTGAAAAGAAAAATCGGCAACACTTCGGAAGAGGTTGATTTAAGAAAATATTTTAGGTACAACAGAAAACGTGTTCAATGTTTTAGGTTCAAACAGTCATGTGCTACTGTTAAGTAGACTTGTGTGTTTGGAGCTGCTGGTCATGATTAGAGCCCTGGTATGTTGTGTACTCCAGTGTGAAACCTGATACCATTATATTCTTATGACCACTTTACTAAGTGACATAGACCTGGTAGTAGATAAGCCTCACCTTCCAGATCCACCTGTAGGGAGGGGTAGCCATTAATCCCAGCTACAGTGAACTGTTTCACTAAAGAAACTGGCCGGGTAAGCTTATATCCTAGGCTAAAGAAAGAGATCAAACGGACTTACATCTGGGAGAGCTCTAAGACCCATGTGTCAGAGTTGGTAGTTTCTTCTCTGAAGAGGGTGCATCCCAAATGCTAGTCCCTAAATGGGTGTCATGTTAGCCCTGGGTTAAACTAGTGCATTATGTAGGGCCCTGCTCAAAAGTACTGGACTGCAGTATGTATAAAATAGCAAGCCATTTCAGATGCAACCCAGTTGTTTGGATAGGTTTTTCCCACAGATTATATGGTCTTCAGCTTCGGATTGTCGCTTTTTCTATTCTGTAGTAAAATTGATAGCATGATGTTGATGTCTTTTTAAAAGACAAAAATATGAAAACACTATCCCAAATTTGAAAAGACTGAATCTGAAATAGATTACAAATGTTATTAACAGCAAATATATAAGTCCCCTTGGGACTTGGGCAAATATGAAACGAGGGTGATCATGGTCTACGATTGATCAGAACAATCTGGTCTTTAGGAACATCTTTGTCATTTCCAGGGGAAAGGTACTTCATGCTCAAATTACTGGAGTATACAATAGGTGCTATATCAAAATAATGTATTACAAGTTGCTTACTACACACTCCATATCATACTTGACACATCCTGCTGCTAGCTTTCTGGTTATTTTCTAAATATACTCGATGTCCAAATGATGCCCTACATATGCCATCCATGTACATTTTACTTGTATTTTTACACTTAATTTCTCTAATGATGTCCTAAGTTGGAGCGGAAGGAAAAGTCTCTGACCACGAAACCACAGCAGAACCCTGAACCAGACAGAATGTCTTGAGCCCCAGTGTGAGTCAGGCAGGCAGGGCAGATTTCTAGGCGAGAGGGGACGGGGAATTTTCCATGGAGGTCTTTTCTTTTGAGCTGTATAGGAGAGTTATGCAACGAGTTCAGAAAAATAAAACGCAGCTCAATTGTAGGACGCAAACAACTTTTCAAATGAATAGTTTAACTCATTTTCTTTGTGGTTGTCTAGCTGTCTTAAGATCTTAAGATTAATGCAATAAATGTAAGTTACTCTAAATAAGAGTGTATGTTAAATTATTATTAAATTAGCAAATGTAAGCAAGGGCAGACAGCCAATGGGAACATGTGTTCATGTGCTAGCGATGCCGTCACAGCCGCTGTTGACGAACAGAATGTTTCTCTCAGATCGGACCGTAGAGGCTCTCGGTCCATTCACTACATTCTACCAACATAAACACGCAGGCGCACTCACCCATGCCCACACAGACCACACCCTGACGCAGTTTATCTGAACCAGCATTTCCAGTTTAGGCATGTTCCATCTGGTAGCCAGGAGACTGTTAGGTAAGAGTGTTCTTACTGTAGTTCCATATTTCAGTTGCTACAGTAATTCCATGGTGTTTACACAATCAATAAGAAACTAGATGTGGTATATGGTGAAATGGGTAAAGGCTGTTCTTAGGCATGACATAACGGGAAGTATGTACACATACATATATAAAACATTTCTTCTGATACAATCAGGTATTGTGCAACTTTGTTTTAATTAAATTAAATTATTTTTGGATTACATTTGGAGTTGAATTCATTATGGGTATAGGTATGTTGTAACAATGTACCAGCCACAGAGACAGACTTACTGTGTTGTATGACTTATGTTGGGGTGTGTTGTGTGGTGTGTTGCATGTAACATGTCTGTGTGTATGTGTCTGTCCACCTGGCATAGAGACAGAGTTGTGATATTGTACTGTGATATCAGTAGAGTTGTATTATTACGGCGTGTTGCTGCATGACCTAAGGGTGACCCGAGTGACACATCTAGCACGCATTCACAAACATACTGCTAGTGCCTAGAACCCTTATACCCAATAGACATTCAATATTAAACATCTGTCTAGGTCCCCATGCTGTCAGGAGATTACTTATGACAATGTGCAACTAGACACTTTCCCTTCACCCATAGATGTTTACCGGTTGTGACTAGAAAAAGATTTGCTCACGCACAGGCTCAAACAGGACAGCGTGTGTGTCAACGAGGTTGTTTCTTTTTGTGTTTGTGTCAGTCTATATGTTTCGTATCTGCGCTGTGACACGTGTGTGTGTGTGTGTGTGTGTGTGTGTACCTTACTCAACAGTGTCACTGTATGTGTTTCATGTGTGTGTATGAACAGAATGTTTATATGTATTTAAAAATATATGTGTAGCGGTGAGCAGTGAATATTATACTACCCACGCTGGGAATTTCCTAGCGGCTATTTTAGCAGCTCCCAAGAGCAACTTGATGACAGTTTACTGACCAACAAGCAGGGTAAAGAATGAACATGGCCCCAAGCTCAGCTGGATAAAGTATATTAGATCAAGTAGATCACATGTCCTTAAGATCCCAAAAGATCAAATTTGGAATGGAAGTGAATCTGTGATCTAATTATTGCTAATGAATGAGCAAATGTCATATGTACTATGATACCTTACATATGTATTACATTTGTGTAAAGTAAAGCTTTTGATAAAGACAGTATGAAATGTCTTTGAGACTGGACAGCTTGTAGAGGAGGCCATTCACATTCTTGGCATATGTCATTCCTGTATCCAGCACACTGAAATGAATGGTTCTCCTGACACCAAGCCTTTTAACGACAATCTACACTGCTGGGAACACACTTCAGATAACACTGCACTTAAAAATCTCTAATGCACACACACAAATTAAAAAACTAAATCAAATACAAAGATCTACTTTACTAGTGGTTCCAACTCTGGACAGCTTCAGTTAAGTGTGGTCGAGGTCACTGTAGGTTGGTGAGGCTTTTTGGATTTAAGGAATGTATATAGTCGTGTATAAATGTTTTTGTCTTGATTCTGTTGTCGTGATTGTTTTTTTATATTTTAAAAACAAAAATAAACAACCTCTCTACATTTGTAATCATTTATTTGCAGCTCAAAATATGAAAACATGATATCAGCACCATGCATGACATCCTGGTGGCAGGTTGAGGAGGGATTAACTATAATTGCATATAGAACAGGTTTATTGCATTGCACTGGTCAGGGCCATGCCATTATTGAATGGTAATCAAGCAAAAAGCAAATGTCTGGCCTCTTCCCAAAGTGCTCATTTAAATGTATTTGAAGAAAATGTGTATATATTATATATATATATATATATATATATATATATATATATATATATATATATATATATATACATAAATCATTATGTGTAATAGTTTGTATATATTATTATGTGTTGAATGTCCAGGAAGAGTGATTGCTACTTTACAGTACCTAATAGGGGTTCTAATAAAATACCCCCCACCACCACTCACAATCGACACACACATATACTCAGATACTGTATACAGTACACTCACACATACACTCACTTGATCCACCAATTACATTCACACACTCCGACACATAACCCCTCTACCCATGCCCCCATCTCACCCCCCCCCCGGCCCCCCAAAAAACCTCCCTGCATGACATAACTACATAATGAGGACCTAAAGGTACTGGTTAAAGATTAAACATCGCAGCTGCAACTGTACTGAGTCCTTCCTGTGAAGCGCATGCAATGTGCCAGAGATACAGTACATGAGCATGAGAATGCGTGTGTGTGTGTGTGAGTGAGAGAGAGATATAGAATTGGGCTGAGTGAAAGTGTCAGATAAGCTGATGATGTAACACCCCACCCATTCCGAAGTGGCTCGGTGGTGTAACTCAGTGCCTTTCACTACAGCTGTGTCACTGCAAGCGGGGTTTAAAATCCAGTCAGCTCCATTCCAGCAGCCCCCAGGGTCCTCCGGAGGGCGGAGCAAACTGGCTCAGCTTGGAGTTCTTCCCCAATCTACACCCAATACCCAATAATGACTAAAACTCAAATACGGTTGGATTTCTATCAGGTATATCACATGAGATTCCTAATTTTTCAGACATGTTAACTTGGGTTTAAGTACAGCTGGAATATAACATGTGTACAGAGCTTTTTAACTGCCTTATTGTAAACAGCAACTTCGTTAATGACTTAATACTGTAACGATCCTGGCCGTACGGGATTGTTCCAATCCGCGTTTTGGTTTCGTCATGTCCTTATTTAGTCCTCCCTTCCTGTCTTGACTCAGTTTATCTGTCTCATCCATTCCACTTGTGTTTCTACTCACCTGTGTCCCATTTCCTCCAAGTTCAGTCTGCTCCTCCATGTCCCTGTCGATTATTCTTTGTTCTTAGACTGTTTTCTCCTTTTTCAACTTGGTCTGGATTAAAACGAACCTCTTTGAGATTCTCCGTGCCTCCTGCACCTACGTCCTACCTTACGCAGCCAATACAAATACTTAGATACCCAATGTTCAATATAGGTCCATAGTATTGACATAGTTTAGGGTAGACCCATTCAGATGTTGAAAAAAATCTATTGAATTAGATTTATTAGATTCAGTTATGTCATAGTTGATAGTAATAACACAAAAGAAAAATATTGGATAGATCATCCAAGTGGGACCTGGTTAGATTGTTCTAGTAAAGGGTTAGAACAAGTACAGATTGTTTACACCTTAAATATTCGTTTGTTCTCTCTCTTCTCTCTGCTGGCATTTCTCTACCTCTTTGTTTCATTCTCACCTCCTTGTATTTTTACCAATAAATCAACTCCTTACTCACCTCGTCCTTCTCCGCCAGACTTAGAAACAGACTAGATATAAACATTCAGACGGAGTGGTAATGGATGGATGGTGTCTTCTTCAGTGGTTGTCTACTATTCTATACAGCCCAACCATAGCCCCTGGGCTGGGCTGGCTCTGGAGATTTATCTAAACCACAATGACCACTAAAGGGTGACCACTACAGTTACTGACACGGATCAGAGCGGTTTCTCACTGTCTCTCTCTATTTACTTTCACCACCCTCTCTGTTGAACGTTCTCCCTCTACCTCCATCTCTCCTGACAGCAGCACCAGGCCATTAGGCAGTCTGTGGTTGTCTCAGAGGGGAAATAAACAGCAACAAAAATCCTAGTAGAGAATTTTTACTCTTCTCTAAAGTAGTTTAAGGTTTGGTTTTGATGGGAGCAGCTCCACCCAAGACATATACACATAAGTGTATGTCATACACAAACATACAAACACACACATCTCTAGTCCAGCCACTAGCCTTGATCTTACCAGTGGCCCATCTCTTTTGCCACTGTGTTGACTGGGTGACCAATAATCTGCAAACACCAGAAAAAAATGTGTGTCGGGGAAATAATAACTCCCTGATTCTCCCCCAGCTCACAGATTACTTGCTCCTTCTCTAGTCTCTCCGTCCACCTTCTTTTACCAAACACAAGGGAATTACAGGGGAAGGGTAATGGTTTAATCAAATTATCATTCAACTCCAACCACAGTTAAACAGCTCTTCAAAACGTCACTCTCTTTTTGCGTAGACCATGTTGCCATGTACGTATATACCAGTTTAGGAGTCCACTGAAACCAGAGGGTTTTAAAACCCACTTGTTCTACTGACTCAATTTTTGAAAAAGGTTTTTGTAGTAAACAAAAAGATTTCGGGTTTGTTTTTTCAAACCCAAACTTGAACGACAGCCAATGCATTCAATGAATGCCAACCCAAGCCTGGAGGATGAACCTAGCATCTGGCTTCCCACTCAGACCATCTCAGGGCTCATTTTGTATAGGGTAAACCCAAAACATGGCTAAACATTCATAATATTGCAGGGCTGATTTTGTATAGGGTAAACCCAAAACGAGGCTAAACATCCAGAATGCTGCAGGGCTGATTTTGTATAGGGTAAACCCAAAATGTGGCTAAACATCCAGAATATTGCAGGGCTGACTTTGTATAGGGTAAACCCAAAATGTGTCTAAACATCCAGAATACTGCAGGGCTGATTTTGTATAGGGTAAACCCAAAACGTGGCTAAACATCCAGAATACTGCAGGGCTGATTTTGTATAGGGTAACCCAAAACGTGGCTAAGAACCAGAATACTGCAGGGCTGATTTTGTATAGGGAAAAACCAAAACGTGGCTAAATATTCAGAATACTGCAGGGCTGATTTTGTATAGGGTAAACCCATAAAATTGCTAAACATTCAGAATATTGCAGTGCTGATTTTGTATAGGGTAAACCCAAAGTGGCTAAACATCCAGAATATTGCAGGGATGATTTTGTATAGGGTAAACCCAAAGTGGCTAAACATCCAGAATATTCCAGGGATGATTTTGTATAGGGTAAACCCAAAGTGGCTCAACATCCAGAATATTGCAGGAATGATTTTGTATAGGGTAAACCCAAAGTGGCTAAAC
>JACXGJ010007556.1:5470-23981 GCA_016801105.1 Esox niger | reverse complement strand
CACATGCAGTTGTATGTGTTACTTTATGCAGGGGCACACATGCATTTGCATTTGCAGTAAATGTGCATTTATAAGCGGTCAAGCCGTTGCATGTGTTTGACTGCAAGAGAGTCATCATCCCGTTGTAGAAGGCAGTGAGTTTTTAAGGGCTCATTTTGCCATTGCCAAGCCTATTATTACACATCACCACTATTTAACACTGATCACTGTAATTAGGATCAGCTGGGACAGCGGAGTTTATCAGGTTCCAGCCACATGAAATATAAGCCTTTTGTTAACAGGAATTAATATTCTATCAATTCCTCCCCGGCAAAACGCCAGGGCCGTTTCCGGATATCAGAGTTGAAGAAACAGGAAATGTGATCTATTATATGGATTGTCTGTAATGGACATTTTGTCAGGGTTGATGTTCTGGGTATAGAAAAAGTCTGAAATGTCAACATAGAAATACAGAAAACACTCCTGAATGCTTTTCTGTATGTGGTTGGCTCGGCTAAATATGTAGGTATGTTCAAATAGATCGTTGAATTCTGAAGTGAGAGTAAGAACTCACAAAATTGGCACAAAGCAGATGTTTGTTGTACATATAAATCCATATAACAACGAGCTCTTGTAATGTTAGCTTGTTATGGTCATTCTGTCCACTGAACTGGACAGTGTGATTATTGACCCAAAAATTCCTAGCGTTAACTATAGGTAACAATGAGAATTCTTACAGATAACTTGTGTGTGTTGTCATGTTGACCACTGCAAAATATCTGGGACTTTGACATCTACAATCACCCCACACAAAACACACACACACAGACAGATATCCTTTGCAAATGCCCATTAATACACACAGACACACACACACACACACACACATCCAGTCCCTCCCCTTGTCATAGAGAAAGCGCTGATTGCTCTATATGGCTATATGGCTGCCATTATTCATGAAAGAGCAGAGGCTTTTATCCTGATCGTTGGCCTGTCTTCATTCCTGTTGGTTGTCGTGTGTCAAAGCGCTGTAATTTGGCTCAATGTATAGCCCTGCGCCGCGCGGTTAATGACAGCTGTTTGAGAGTTAAATGCATGTGAATAATCATAGAGAGAGAGTCACACACACACACAGAGAGTTAATGGAAGAGAGAGAATTTGAAAACCAACCAACGGTGAGCAACGGGAACTGAGTAATCAGAGGCTGTGTTCAGTAGATCCCTGTAATAGTCACTAGATTCCGTTGGCTCCCCATCAATAGATCCATTCCAAAAACACCTGGTCACGTTGTTCAGTCTGACTTCTGTATAAAGGTGTTTGTTTGTTTATGTTTCCAAATGTGTGTGTGTGTGTGTGTGTGTGTGTGTGTGTGTGTGTGTGTGTGTGTGTGTGTGTGTGAGAGTTCAGGTGTGTGTGAGTGTGTCTTGGGCTCATGAAGACAGAGTCCGATAGGTACATCTTCATGGGGACGTGGGTGTGGGGTTTTGGCTGGGAGGTCTCAGTCTGTTTTCCCAGACCACTGTGAGAGGATTTCTGCTCGAAACCCTCCGAGGGAGGCGGAACGTGTATAATATGGAGGCCTAAAGAAAGGAAACCTCGACGCAGTGTGCACCTGGTGTGTAGGGAGATGACTGTGGGATCGGCCATGCAGTCAGCTCCATTAAACCGCGTGGCGGTCTGCTAAACGCACAGATGTTTACTTGTGTGCTACGTCGCCATATGTTTACGGCTTAAGGAGGATAGACACGCACGCACTCCCTTTCAGTGTTCAGGGAAACGGCGTGGATACGGTTAAGATGTGTATGCTGAGCCTGGTGAAGGAAGAAACTAAGCCCTACACAATGTTGAATGTGTTGAACGTAGACAACGGCATACAACGCAACCCCTTCCTCGCTCCCCGGAAAGAAAATATACTGTTCCCACACATCTTCAAACTTTCTCAAATAGTGATCCACACTTTCTCACACGTATCACCGCCAACCACGCTCAACATGAGGTTCAATTGAAGCAGGTCGTTTTGATGGTCATCAGAATCCCCTCTCTACTCCAAAGCCAACTACTCCCGACGATAAAGACCGTATAGATACTGAACACGCCACAGCAGAACTACGTATTATGCACAATACAAATACCAAGCAGTGTCTGTGTGCCTCTTCACAAACCCCCTGTCATCCTACAAGATGTTGATTTATCGAGAGTTACCTCAGGTGTAGGTGCGTTCCGTGTAGATGTCTCCTGTCCCGCGTTCTGGACCTGGGGACTGTGAATAGACCTCCGGTGTCATGTACTGTAGGGTACCGAGGGGCGTTTGAGCTGTGCGTTAAGTGTGTGAACAGACATCTCGGTACATTTAACACAACAAGTCTTACAAAACAGAAAAATCATTGCAATCAATCTCTCTTCTACTCTAAGCCAGGAGAGGTCGACACCTGTGCTGGGTTTTTCTTTGCAACACCTGACTGTATAGGAAGTAGTCATTATTTTGGTGAAACTAGGGTCTGTAGAACTTGTTTGGTCAGTTATGATCGGTGTGTAGAGCTTGGTGCTTACAGCACGTTATGTGTTTCGATTCACACGAAGGACCAGTGTTTCAACCCCACACACTAAATTACTTGAATGTAAATGTAAGGAGGCAGTCTTCTAAACCAATGGGTTTTTTTTCCCAGCCTAAATTTTCTCAGCTGAGAGGAAATTTCAAATGGATGATAATGAGACTCCTCTTTAATCTTGGGCATTTGTTATTGGAGTCAGAGTGTGAATAGAGTTGCTAGTCGGCAGGCTGGAATACGACCAGAGGCAGGTGGGTAGATACGGGCAGTCAGGCAGGGGGAGGGAGGCTGGGGGGTAAGGAAGGGAAAGGCCAGGCCAGGGCAGGGCAGGCTGAATGCATGGCCTTTGTAATGCAGGGGCTCTAGTCGGGATGATCCCCTCCCCTATTCTAAACAGTGTAATTAAAACAGGAGCCGTAGATGTTTAAGCAAGCGGGTTCCTGATTGTTGAACAAAGGGCCACTCTGCTCGACACTGCTATCAGGTTGAAGTGTAATGGTAGAAGTCAAAATAGGGCGATTCATTTACTGTCGTTGAGCTAAGTGCATTCTTGGCTCACAGAGGGGGAGCCGTTCACGACGCCCGGCAGAGAGCCTGTTTGTGACAGAAAATGTCACCACCCTGCGTCTCTCAGCCTACACCTCTCTCACTGCTGCCCGTGTCGCTCCGTGTTCATCTCTCTCTTTCTCTCTAACCATCCATCTCTCATTCCCCAATCCATCTTTTCAGTTTCACTCCTCAGACTCTTTTTTCCCTCTTCGTCTCTCTCTCTCTGTTTTTATCTTTCTTCGTCTCTTTGGTCTCTCGTCATCTCTACCTTTGTCTCTCTCCATCTCTCTCTTTCATCTCTGTTGCCGTTTGTCTTTCTCTCTCCCTCATTCCTCTTCTCATCCTCACCGTTCTCTGTGGATGCGTGTGTTGTGCCATGACAAAGGGATGGCTAATTGATAAGTGCAATGGTAGCCAACATGCGTGTCTGCCCCTGAATACCAAGCCTGTTTCGGTGCTTCTGTGTGGACTCACCGCGTCTGTTTGCACGGCAAGCAGAGGAGACAGAGGTTTACGTGTCGCCACTCTATCACAAAACCAAACAGTGTACATTCGCTCCGGGCCGACACAGTGTTTTATAAGGCTGTAACCGCGTGTGTGTGGAGCTGCCAACATAACGAATAGGCGGCGCAGCTCATGCATGCTAATGTTATGTTGTAAGCAGTTTTGTTGACAAGTGCTAATACTTCTTTCATACTATCATCAAAAGCAGCTAATACAACAGCCATTACTCCACGGCTCCACACACGAGACATGATGGATTGTGACCTTAATATGGGTTAGCCCAGTTTTGAAAGTTAAACAACCCGCAATATATCACGGAATTATTACAATGCACTCTAATTGGTTAAGGACTGTTTATTTCCTAAAGAGGTAGACAAAATTGGGTTTCGGCAGTTTTTAATTTGCAAAGTGCATTTTCATTACGAATGGCAGTTGAATATTACCCTCCTTTGTCATGCAAAATATGCAACACACTGGCAATCTATTAATTGGACCAAAAAATGCGATGCCAGCGCAAATCCCCCTCTTCCTCTCAGTGCAGGGGAGCAGCGGGGTCTATTAGGAAAAGGGGATTGGGGGGGAATTGAAGCACCTTCTTTCGCTCTTTGCCCACTTCTTTCTGATGGAAATACAAGAAACCTCTGACAACCTATCCCCCCCTCTCCTAGCAGCTCATTAAGACAGAGTAAATATGAAGGACACACTTAATTATACGTGGCCCCCCTGTTGTTTTTTATACTGCCGCTATTTTTCATGGACACACTGGTGATTCATTGAAGTGTTTGGGAGGATCCCAGGTACGACCTAGTTTCCAAGTACAACTTTAACATGTCGTTCCAGTGCGGCGCTAAGCAACATGACCTCATAGTCTGAGTGACTTTCCCAGCCAATGGAAGTGTGTGTGCCTTGGACCGCGCATTAGCCACCCAGCCTGTGAAGTAAGGTCAGCGGACCGTTGTGGTTTCATGCCCAAGGCCTGCTAGGCCAAAATGACTCTAATTAGATTTATTAGGTCTACCGTGTTTGTACATTCGTATAGATACAAACTAATTTATTTTCCTTTTTGCTTTTGATTTGTCAGTACATGAAGCTCGGGCTTTCTGAGTGGTCAGTACACTTGGAGACGGAGGGTTTTGATTGGCGTCGTCTACTTCCTGATGTCGTCATTCTCCCTCATGTCCTGGTTTGGCAGCATGACGACACGTTGCCAGCTGCTGGTGACAGGTTGATGCCCTGAGATGTCACAATCCTGTCCTGTGTCTCTAACCCTCGACACCCCCTCTCCCTCGTCCCCTCACGCCTGTCACTCACCGATCTTTCTCTGACGCCTCCTAGACCAATCAGCCGCCGTCTCCCGGGACGCTGTGTCACACATTTAAGGATGCATGACAAAGTGCTCCTTGATTTCCCAGTGGCCACTATCTGCAGCCTGCTAACTCAGTCACACGCACAAATGAAAGCACGCAAACACGTACAAATACACACTCACACACACACTTTACGTGTGACATAAAACACATGTCCAAGGACGTTGTGTGTGTGTGTGTGTGTGTGTGTGTGTGGCACAGACTGGGAGTTTAGAATGTGTTCTCTCATTTGCATAGCAAATTGCCATGGTTGAATAGCAACTCTTCACTACCACAGATGCTGAGATTGTACATACAGCGCATTTCAGTTATGGCTACTAGGGGTTAAGTATTATTGGCAATTTACTAGATCAGTTTATTTTTTTCTCTTTTATGATCATCAATTTAATGAAAGAGAAATTGACATTTTAACATTCACAAGGTGCTTGATGTTTCTGTACACATCAGCAGGGGTGAGGTGACTAGACAATAGTAGCTATACTGGGTCAGTCTTATGGTTTAGGGGTTGAAGCTGTACTGGGTCAGTCTTATGGTTTAGGGGTTGAAGCTGTACTGGGTCAGTCTTATGGTTTAGGGGTTGAAGCTTTACTGGGTCAGTCTTATGGTTTAGGGGTTGAAGCTGTACTGGGTGAGTCTCATGGCTTGGGGTTTGAAGCTGTACTGGGTCAGTCTTATGGCTTGGGGGTTGAAGCTGTACTGGGTCAGTCTTATGGTTTAGGGGTTGAAGCTGTACTGGGTCAGTCTCATGGCTTGGGGGTTGAAGCTGTACTGGGTCAGTCTTATGGCTTGGGGGTAGAATCGGTATTGAGTCAGTCTTATGGCTTTGGGGTAGAAGCTGTACAGGGTATTGTTAGTTCTGGACATGATGCACAGCATTAAATGATTGTCATGCATTTTATGCTGTAGCACAAAAACAGTCCATGACCTGAGGTCTGGAGGGCCTTCCCCAGACACCACCTGGTGTAGAGGTTCCAGAGGCCACTCTTACCTTCCCTCCAAGAGATTGAGAGATTGTCGTCATGGCACCATACTGTCAAGCCCCCGTTCGACCTTCTGTATGCGGTTGTGACATCATGGCTGGACTAAGCGTTTCATTGCCGTAACATGTTATTTCAAATGACAAACTTTTGAGCTGTACTGTTGTGTCTGACTCAATGATGGTGTTGGGGTTATGACCAGCCATTTAATAGTGAGTAAAAAGAGACTACAGGAAGGGACCAAGACATCATCCCTGAGGGGCCCCATGTTGCCCATCAGTGTGGTGGATGTATTGTTATCTACCCTCTCCACACAAAGACAACCTGTCAGAATCCAGTTGCAGAGGTTAGGTATTTAGTTCCAGGGTCCTGAGCTTTGTGATGAGCTTGCAGAATGTTTTGGTGTTTAACGCTGAACTGTAGCATTCTCTCAAGTGTCAGTTAAATTGTATTTTTTGGCTGTCCAACTGTAACATTTGACACAATAAATACTTATGTGTTTCATCTTTGGTGAATACACCTTCTAACTCACTGTCTTCCCTGGATCTTCCAGATTGAGTCCATTTTGGTGTGCCTCTTTACTGTTGAAACATGGAAATGGTTGTGGCTACCAGGGCAGTGAGCACTCACTTTCCCTTTGATACAAACCACATCCTCTTTGAGGTTGACATTTTCAAACAAGAAGAAAAACCCAGTTTGACCTTTCTGTGGTGTGTCCCTGTGAGAGTGAATCAACTCCACTTTGAGGCCGAAATTAGTCAAATGGAACATCAGTGCTGTCAGAATGTCACACCTCTCACAGACGTACAACTCAGTGATTGTGTTCCAGAGAAAAAAGGCTCTTTTGGCCTCTGTACCCAAAGCATTGTGGGTATGTATTCACATGTGTAGAGTAGACAGGGTGCGTTTCTTCTCACCCACGACTCACTCACAGACGCAGCTTTTATGACGGATGAAAGCAGAACTTAAATTGCAGAGACCTTTCAGCGCTGGTGTATGGGGGTGAAATGAAGAAAAGCCTGCAGTAATGCTACAAAGCCATTTGAACCACTTTTTTGCACAATTACGGCCTTTCTCTAAAAATGCCTTGTTTTATAATAGGGGACTGAGACAACAATTGCAGTGGAGTAGCTTTGAAGTGTGAGCGTGTTATTCTTAAGAGACTGAAGAGGGTACAATGCAGCGAACATGTGACAGAGAAGAGCTGCATAATCCTTAAATAAAGAATAGAAAATCACAATATAGAGGATGGAAGGGGGGTATGTTGGGGTTTGCAGTTATCAAAACAAGCATGAAGAGAAGGGAGACAAAGTCCCGCCTCCTTGAACGCAGCTGTCAATCAAGGCATTTGAAAGGTTCCGAGCAGGAGCCAATCGGCTTGCGCTCCGACTGCAGTCACATTTAGCAGGCTTCCGTTGAAAGTGGGGAACAGTAATTGTTTATGACACAAAGCCACCGCTTATCCAAAAACCAGCACAGCCATCGGCTTAAAAGATAATAAATCAATTTACCATACTCTACACTTTGGTTGCTTTTTTAAACGTCTGTTTTGGTAGCAGAGTAATCCCTGTAATAGAAAACACACTCCTTTTACAAAGTTGATGGATTATCATTTTCTTTGTGAATGCCGTGCCTGACATCCAGTGTGTGAGTTCCAGGTGTGGCTTTGTGCAGGCGTTGATTCTCAGTCTGAAGGGTGAAGTGATATGCTGTCAGGGGTGCGGGATGTCTCTTTGACTGTGTCTGCGTACACTGCTGTGTGTGTGTGTGTGTGTGTGTGTTTACTTAGGATCCTGTGCCTCATGCCATTCCATTGAGGTATACTGTAAAAGTAGAATGCCATCAAGAAACGGTCACTCACTGCAAACTAAAAAACAGATTCAACATGCTACCTGCGGCAATAGGATTGGGAGTTTGCATAACTTTTTCTTAAGCAAAGCTGTGCATTCAAAATCCTCTTACAGCTGCTTGGTTTACAACTTGACATTTTATCAACCTCAATGCTGGTTTGTGAAGTGATTTATATTTCCTTTTTTTGTTGGTTTGAACTTTTAATCACCCTCCACAACCTGCAATGAGAATGATTGCCAGGCTCAGGAAGATGTAAATAAATCCTATACTGGAACAACTGCATAAGTGACAGGTGCAAAAATTCCAAACACTAACTTTTATAAAAATACATATTAAATGTACCAATAAACCAATACTCACCAGCTTCCCCTTCTTCAATTCTGGTTTAGCCATTCATTTATCCCACATTTTGACAACCTGGCTGTTTCCTTTATTTCCAAATGTTGATTATGTATTAACAAGCAAATGGTGCTTCTAACTATGACATTAATAAAGATAAACAGTTGTATATAAAAAAAGTTCCAATATGGAGGAAAAAAAAGATGGATAAGGGGGCCCATGAACATATTTAAGGGTCCCAGGCGACGGCCCTGGTAATGATGGCTTTGAGAAAATGCTCCCAGATTTAACAAAGATCCTACAAAGGTTCTTACATGGAATTTAGACCTGACAGGCTTTTGGGAAATCGTGCCATGGTCAATACAAGCAGATTAATACATGTGGGTTTAAAGGGACAATTTGTAGTTCAAATAATAGCAAAGGCAATTATTGTTTCAAAGGCTGATTGGCCATCTAAAATCACATTTTGTAGCCAGTGTTCGGGAGCAGTCGGTGAACAGGTCTCTGTCCTAGGTGTGTAGGTGTGTGTTCAGAAAACAGACGTAATGATGCATCCGTCTTCTATTAGCCAGAAAGGTGAGGAGATATATAATCTACCATGCGGGCAGACTCCCGAATTCATCAAGCCCAGACATTTCTCTTTCTCTCAATTTTTCTGTCTTTCTGCCTCGCTTCGCCTCGCTCCCCTCGTTCTTCCATGGTGCTCGGTTCACTCCGCGGTGAGTGTCAGGCTGAGCGTCAGGTGTGCAGCACTTTAAGGCGATCGGGAATCTGTGACCGCTGAGCGCGCACTGTTTACCTTAGCGAGTCACGCGCTGTGACGCTGGAAAGTGAAAACACGGGCATCCACGTTCCGCCCCGTCTCAGGCATGACGGGAGTTTCTGTCGGCGAGTGACACGGGCTGGGCCCACGGAGCGGGCAGGGGTGCAGGTAAGCCTGCCAGCCTCAAAGTGATTGGTTAGCTGCCAGCCTCAAAGTGATTGGTTAGCTTGCCTGGTGCCTGTTCATACTTCCTTTTGTGTGTAGGTCTTTTGTCTTCGATTATATCCAATCAGAAGTCAAATCAGGAATCAGGCTTGGTGTTCGTGGCTTGGTTCATGTTTTTGTATGACATCTGCGACCCACACCTGGATCAGAGACACACACAGATCATCGCTCTCATAAGGATTTATGGATGCTAATGGGCATTACTTAAGGTTCCTGGGAGGAAGTGTCAGAATGGATGGCAGGCAGACTTTTATTACCTGTAGGGTGTTTGTAATTAGTCTAAATAGATGGGATTGGACATGCATGGTAAAGGCTGTATTTCGCACCGTGTAGGATTTACGGCCGTTCTGTGCGTTCCCAAGGCCGCTTTAACATACTCATTTGTATCCTGGTGGGCACCCTTACTGTAGCTGATGTTACGTCAGCCCTGGCCTGGTCACATAGGCCAATGTGGCAATGATTTTGGCTGGGATTGCATGTGTGCTAAAACTAAATATTAAACCAGGAATGATAGTTAAAACTACATGTTAACTCTTAAATTAGTGTTAAAACGAAACGTTAACTTTGAAATGAGAGATAAAACGACATGCTAAATCTGAAGTGAGTGTTAAAACTACATGTTAACTCTGAAATCAGTGTTAAAACTAAATAGAGCTCCGGTGCAGTACAGTGGTCTCATACTTTTTTACGGAGCTGTATACTATTGCATATTATTGACATTAGTACTGCAGCAACCTTAAGATAGATTTTTTATGAAGTCCATTGCTAACGGTTGATTTAATTGGTACCTTAAATCTGTCTGAATGCAAAAGCACATGATTTGCATACTCACGCAGTTACATGTGTTGTAGCTTAAAGCATTTGAGTGAAAGCAAACAAGCACCAACGCAGCATAAAAAATATGTACCATTCTGGTCAAATAAGCTAATACACTGACAACAAAAATAGTTGGTTTGTGAAGTTACCTCTGATATTGTAAAATGTTTTTAGGTAAAAACCTATATGCTCCGTAAGGTGAACAATTTCACTGACAGTATCAATAGTAAAAGTGCAGCGAGGAAGTACGTTGGTAAGCACACAGTTTAGAGATTTCTGTGGTTCATCGGCCATGTTGTAAGTACAAAAAAGTATGACACAAAGTTGATGACTCATATTTAATTTCCTCATACCAAGAGGTAAAGCAAACCATCCATAATGAACCACCATGAGAACAACTTTAGCTAGCTTTGACAAGGCCTCTAAGTCGCCAAAATGAACGGTGACTGGGAAAAAAGTGGAAAAACTAATAAAACCCTGGAGTAATAATTTTTCTTTATTCTCAAAATACATTTTTAACTATGTTATTGAAATAGAATGTTCACTTCATTCTTGAGATTATATTTTGAGATTAATGTGAAAATACAATGTTTAGACTTTTTGCCTGTGGAAAGTAATTGAATTATAAAGCAACAAAATGTTTTTCCTGGCAGCAATATGCCACTGTAAAGGCCTGATCTGAATTGACAAGTAAAAAATTATGTTCACAATAATGATACCATTAACACTCACCTTCTGTGTGTTTTAGGTTTAATGGGATCAGACTACTGTGAGCGACAGCACCAGCTGCCTGTTCAGAGCAATATTATTGTTCAAAATGTGATCTTTCATAATCAACTTTGTAACTGTAACTGTATAGTACTGTTGTAACTGTAAAAATACTTATGTGGAGGTAGTTATAACTGCACAGTCGTTAGTAAAATTTAAAAATTTCTTCTCTGAAACTTTTTCTAGATGTGTGATCAAGTAAAGCATAGTGGTTGATGTGCTATATGTTTCTGATCAGTTCATCTTACTTCCTTGACCTCTGCTACATTGGCTCTTTTTTATAGTCATCGCTCAATTCCTTGATGAACTTTGTTTATGAAGGGACAGAGTTACTTCCTGCTATAGGGTCTTGCTCTCCACAGTCATAGAAACACTTTTCCCATCCAGATGTACAATGTATGGTGACCTTTAAACTTAATTCTTCCTATCATCAGATTAAATCACAGAGATCTGGTGAAAGGAGAACAAAAACATGAATCCAGCAGCGAGGGCGTCACATTCACATGCATTCAAGCAGACGCCGGCAAATTCTTTCAAGGCCAGAAATTAGGGTGTTCTTCTCAATGGCATACATAACCACTGTGTATGACCACTTATACACATGCAGTGCAGGGACACGTGTGTGCTGTTGGTGGGCACCAATATTGATAATTATAAATTATATCGATACCATTTGACATCAATTTGATAGGGTCATCTGGGGATAGCATTAATCTTTGGTAGAAAAAAAGACTTGATGTAAGAGACTGGAACGACTAGCTAACTCCTTTTGTTTTTATCTAAAAGCATAATAACCTCTTTCTGGCATAACATGGGGATATTTTGACAGCTTCTGGATGTTTCACACTGTGCTCAGCCAATCAGGTCGCAGTAGTCTGCCTTCAGTTTTATTGAGTTAATCAAATTTGAAGCCTCAATTGAGGACGTTTGTGGCTTAGCCCACCCCCCGCCCCGCCCAGGACAGAAAGTACAGGGTTTTGAATGTACACGTGGAAGATTTCTATGTACACGCTAGTGGCCTACACATCTACATTGTCATAATGCACGATCGGAATTATAGATGTATTGATCAGGGGCTATTATAATTGTTTTTTAAATTGGTCAATTTGCGGTCCAGGGCTATTCATGAAACATCCGGGGCTATAGCCCAGGCCTAACAACACCACTGGGCAACACAAATGTACCGTATAAAAAATGACAGATTTTGGGCATTTTATATTTTTAGTAGGATTTTCCTGACATTTTCCTAGTTGCATATCAGCGCAAAAGCCATGGTCCGCAGAGAGCTTCCAAAGCATCAGAGCGATCTCATTGTTGTAACATATCAGTCAGGAGAAGGGTACAAAACACTTTACAAAGCATTAGCAATACCATGGAGCATAGTGAAGACAGTCATCATCAAGTAGAGAAAATATGGCACAACAGAGACTTTAAGAAGAACTGGACGTCCCTCCAAAACTGATGAAAAGACGAGAAGAAAACTGGTCAGGGAGGCTTCCTAGAGGCTTACAGTAACATTAAAGGAGCAGCAGGAATTTCTGGCAAGTATTGGCTGTGTACTAAATGTGACAACAATCTCCCGTATTCTTCATATGAAAGGGCCATGGGGTAGTGTGGCAAAACGGAAGCCTTTTCTTACAAAGAAAAACATCCAAGCCCGGCTGAAGTTCGCAAAAACAAACATAAAGTCTCCCAAAAGCATGTGGGAAAATGTGTTATGGTCTGATGAAACCAAGGTAGAACGTTTGGCTATACTTGCAAAAACAACGCTGCACATCACCCAAAAAACACTATACTCACAATGAAGCATGGTGGTGGCAGCCTCATGCTTTGGGTCTATTTTTCTTTTGCTGGAGCAAAGCACACATTCAGATCCACAGAAGCATGGCTTCACCAGATGAAGATGAATGTTTTGGAATGGCCCAGCAAGAGCCCAGACCTGAATCCAACTGAACATCTGTCGGGTGATCTGAAGAGGGCTGTGCACAGGAGATTTCCTCGCAATCTGAAAGATTTGGAACAGAAAGAAGAGTTGGCCAATATTGCCACGTCAAGATGTGCCATGCTAATAGACTCCTACCCAAAAAGAGTGCTGTAATATAATCAAATGGTGCTTCAACAAAGTATTTGTTTAAGGGTGTGTACAGTTATGCGACCAGGTTATTGTGAGTTTTTGATTTTGTATTATTCCATCTCAATGATTTCAGTTGGTTTTTCAATTGAATTGTTCACATTATAGGTCACTTTAAAGGTGGAAAAAGTTCTGACATGATTTATCTTAGTCAAAAAATGTTTTCATCACAAACACCTGGCATTTCAACAGGGGTGTGTACACTTTTTATTTCCACTGTTGTTCTGAGTTCTGAGTGTAAATGGCAAATGTGCATTGACCTCATATAATTAATATTTGTTATCAATAACAAAAATGAATAAATAATGCATCTGATATAGACAAGGACTTTTCATATTAGTGCCCACCTCTAATGTACACTCCTACACACACACACACACACACACACACACACACACAAACATCCCCTCAGGCTGTCAGGCAGGGTTGGGGGACACGGTGAAGACAGGCCTATTGACAGGCCAGAGTGGCTGTAACTTATTGTGTATTGATGGGGTGTGACAAATCATGTGGGAATGCAGGCGTGCATGGCAGAGGGTGGGTTGGTGGGGGTGTGTGTGTGTGCGCGCCCGCACGCACATTCGTGCGTGCGGGTGTGTACATTTTTTTCTGTGCGTTTGCGTAGAGACATAGAGCGGGTGGGGCAAGCAGAGTGGAGACCCTTCACAGCTCATTTAGCCCAAATAGGCCCACCTGGGTGGCGCTGCGGCTCAGTGGGGCGGCTCTGGCTCTGGAGCCCCGCTGACAGGACCCAAATATAGGGGCGCCTTCGGCCAATTAATCAACACAGGCACACTGACAAATCACCACAAAGTGACCTAATGAGAGCGGGAGGAGAGAGAGGGAGGGATGGAGAACGGATTGGGGGGGTGTAAATAATGAGGTATTGAGAGGAAAATGCTAACACGGTTGTCGCTGAGTGTTGTTGCCCGAATTCTCCTCCCCAACCTCAGTTGGACGATGCTATGTGCGAAACACAATTATCAGCGCAGTCAAAACATTGGGAAAACCCCTACGAACCATCCTGATAGGCGTCATGCATTTCATTCTGAGAAACGCGGATGTGGGGTTTTGAATGCAACACCCACTGTTATTATGCCGCTTGTAAGTTGATTAGAAGATACATGTGTGGATGTAACAGAGAACAGCACTGATGTGGTGTCTGACCGAACCTACCGCGGCCCAAAGCAGCGTCTCATCTCCCTCAACCTGCCTGCATCCAGAATCAAATTAGTGTAGATCAGAGGTGAAATCAGAGCTCTCGACAGAAGGCTGATGCGCTAATGAACCCCTATGGCCATCCATCCACAGCATATTACAACTGAGCACGCTTAGCCGCCAAGGCGCTAATCATTGAGATGTAATGGCGAGTTCCCATTGCATTTGCCCTGACATTTGGATCAATGCAAAGCAACAACATGCGTTATTATCATCCGTCCTGTATTTTTATGGTCTGTATGAAATATGTGGTTAGTAATGACTACCTTTAAATGTGATTCAGTAATACTGTATGCATGTATACACCGATCAGCCATAACATTATGACCACCTGCCTAATATTGAGTAGGTTCCACTTTTGCTGCCAAAAGAGCCATGACCCATCGAGTCATGGACTCCACTGGACCTCTGAAGGGGTGCTGTGGTATCTGGCACCAAGACGTTGCAGCAGATCCTTTAACTCCTGTAAGCTGCGAGGTGGGGTCTTCATGGATCAGACTTTTTAGTCCAGCACACCCCTCAAATGCTCGATTGGATTGAGTTCTGGGGAATTTAGAGGCCAAGTCAACACCTTAAACTTGTTGTGTTCCTCAAACCATGCCTGAACCATTTTTGCTTTGTGTGCATTATGCTGCTGAAAGGGGCCTATGCCATGAGGGAATACTGTTGCCATGAAAGGGTGCACACAGTCTGCAAATATGCTACGGTAGATGGTAAGTATCAAAGTTACTTCCACATGAATTGCAGGACCAAAGGATTCCCGGCAGAACATTGCCCAAAGCATCCCACTGCCTCCACTGGCTTGCCTCCTTCCCATTGTGCATCCTGGTTTTCATGTGTTCTACAAGCAAGCGACCCACATGCACTCGGACATCCACGTGACATAAACATGTTTTGACTCATAAGATCAGGCCACCTTCTTCCATTAGTCCATGGTCCAGTTCTGATGCTCACATGCAGTCGTATACACAACAAAGATTGTGTTTTCTGACACCTTTCTATCAATACAGAATTAACTTTTCAGCAATTTGAGCTACAGTAGCTTGTCAGTTGGATCAGTCCAGACGACCCTGCCTTCGCATGCATCAATGAGCCTGGGCTGCCAATGACCCTGTTGCCGGTTCACCGCTTTTCCTTTCTTGGACCACTTTTGATAGGTCCTGACCACTGCAGACCGGGGACACCCCCACACGGGCTACAATTTTGGAGATGCTCTATCCCAGTCGTCTAGCCTTCACAATTTGGCCCTTGTCAAAGTTGCTCAGATCCTTACGCATGCACATCAACAACTGAAAACAGAATGTTCACTTGCTGCCTAATTTATCACACCCACTGACAGGTGACATGATGACATGAATATCAGTGTTATTCACTTCACCTATCAGTGTATATACTGGATAGCTCTGCAAAATATTACCACTGCAAAATTAGCAATTTCTCTGGTTTTACTATTTATTGTGTTTGCCTAAAATTAAAAAAAATATTTTATTCTATGAACTAGTGACAATATTTCTCCCAAATTATATAAAATTATATAGAGCATTTATTTGCAGAAATTGACAAGTACAGTGGATATAAAAAGTCTACACACCCCTGTTAACAGACTAGGTGTTTGTAATGTAAAAGATTGAGACAAAAATAAATCATGTCAGAACTGATCTTCAAGGGTGAAAAATGAAAAATAAAAACCTTATAATAACTTAGTTGCATAAGTGTGCACATCCTCTATTAACTGGGAATGTGGCTGTGTTCAGAATTAACCAATCACATTCAAAATCATATTTAATAGAAGTCATTACACACTTGCCATAATTTAAAGAAACTGATTAATCACAAGTTCAGCTGTAGGATTTTCCTGACATTTTCTTTGTTGCATCTCAGAGCAAAAGCCATGGTCCGCAGAGAGCTTCCAAAGAATCAGAGGGCTCTCATTGTTGAAACATATCAGTCAGGAGAAGGGTACAAAAGACTTTACAAAGCATTAGTCATACCATGGAGCACAGTAAAGACAGTCATCATCAAGTAGAAAAAATAAGGCACAACAGAGACATTACCAAGAACTGGACGTCCTTCCAAAACTGGTCAGAGAGGCTTCCAAGAGGCCTACAGCAACATTAAAGGAGCTGCAGGAATTTCTGTATTGGCTGTGTGCTACATGTGACAAAAATCTCCCATATTCTTTATATGAAAGGGCCATAGGGTGGGGTGGCAAGACGGAAGCCTTTTCTTACAAAGAAAAACATCCAAGCCCGACTGAAGTTTGCGAAAACAAACATAAAGTCTCCCAAAAGCATATGGGGATTGTGTTATGGTCTGATGACACCAAGGTTAAACTTTTTAATTCCAAAAGGTATATTTAGCACAAAAACAACACTGCACATCACCCAAAGAACACCATACCCAGAGTGAAGCATGATGGTGGCAGCATCATGCTTTGGGGCTATTTTTCTTCAGCTGGAACCGGGGCCTTAGTCAGGGTGGAGGGAATTATGAACAGTACCAAATATCAGGCAATTTTGGCACAAAACATTCAGGCGTCTGTTAGAAAGCTGAAGATGAAAAGGAAGTTCACCTTTCTGCAAGACAACGACCCAAAGCACACTTCCAAATCCACACAAGCATGGCTTCACCAGAAGAAAATTTACGTTTTGGAATGGCCCAGCCAGAACCCAGACCTTAATCCAATTGATCATCTGTTGGGTGATCTGAAGAGGGCTGTGCATAGGAGATGTCCTCACAATCTGACAGATTTGGAATACTTTTGCAAAGAAGAGTGGTCAAATATTGCCACATCAAGATGTGCCATGCTAATAGACTCCAACCCACTGAGTGCTGTAATACAATCAAAAGGTGTTTCAACAAAATAAAAAGTAAGATTGGTCTTTTTATATCTACTGTAGTAAAAATAATAAAATATTGCAGTTCTGTCAGACCTTGAATAATGCAATAAAAATATGTTCATATTCATTTTTAAACAACCCAATGCTAATGTTTTAACTAAGGATGAGTTCAGAAATCAATATTTGGTGGAATTTCCTTGATTTTAATTTACAGCTTTCATGAATCACAGCATGCATGTGTCTTGGCATGCTCTCCACCAGCTTTTCACACTAACATTGGGTTAATTATGCCACTCCTGGCGCAAACATTCAAGTAGCTTGGCTTTGTTTGATGCTATATGACCAGCCATCCTCCTCTTGATCACATTCCAGAGGTTTTCTTTGGGGTTCAAATCGGGAGATTGGGCTGGACATGACAGGGTCTTCATGTGGTGGTCCTCCATCCAAACCTTGATTGACCTGGCTTTGTGGCACGGAGCCTTGTCTTGCTAGAAAAAAAACAATCCCCAGTGTTGGGGAACATTGTCAGAAAAGATGGAAGCTAGTGTTCATCCAGGACAACCTTGCATAAAGTCACCAAACATCAACGTGAAAGGCTGGCGGAGAGCATGACAAGATGTGGGATCTGAGAGCAGTTAGCATTTACTTCTTGCTCGGTGACAGAAGGACAGGGTTTATTACCTGTCAGCTCAGGGATTAGAATCAAAGACTTCTCCATTACTGGCCCAACTCTCTTGAACTCTATATTCTACCCTGTCGCCTTATACAGGTAGGTCCGGAAATATTTGGACACTGTCCCAATCTTCATAATCTTATGTCTGTACGCCACCGCAATGGATTTAAAAGGAAATAACCGGGATGCAATTGAAATGCAGACTTTCCGCTTTAATTCAAGGGGTTAAGCAGAAATATTGTATAACATGTTTTGGAATTGCAACCATTTTCATACACAGTCCCCTTATTTCAGGGACTCAATTGTAAATGGACAAATCTACACAATCATAAATAAAAACAATTATGGAGCTTCATATATATTAGACATTGGTTTAAATTTGATGTACACATATACTGCATCAGTATATTCTGTCTAAATGCATTGAGATTAAAAGTGCAGTGTAGCTGAACTATTTTGCTAACCGCTAGGAGCTGCGTCGCTGTAATGCGCTGCTGAGGACCACCGTGTGGAGGCAGGAAGTGTTCAGGCAGCTGGATTCATTTGGTAATGATTCGAAGAGGAGACATTTTGGAACAGTGGGAGTGGGAGGGGTCAGTGAGGAACTGGGTTGGAATGAGTCAGTGAGGATCTGGGGTGGGAGGGGTCTGTGAGGATCTGGGGTGGGAGGGGTCAGTGAGGACCTGGGATGGGAGCGATCAGTGAGAACCCGGGATGGGAGGGGTCAGTGAGAACCTGGTGTGGGACCTAGGTGTAGAGCTTGTGGCAGCCATTGACCTTTTTCATATCCACCTCACTGACATGATGGGAGCAATACCATTCAGGACAGGACACTAGTCTGGGACCAGCCTTTTCTATTGGAATGCGGCAGAAGCATCTAGCTGTTTCTGAGAAAGACAGAGTGAATAGTGAATATTCAGGGGGGAGCCCCCATTATTGAGCTGTGTGTGTCCTGTGTGTTG
>JACXGJ010007555.1:0-30159 GCA_016801105.1 Esox niger | reverse complement strand
ATGCGTGGTCAGGGGTTAAGGCCTGGAGGCCTGTTTGATGCGTGGTCAGGGGTTAAGGCCTGGAGGCCTGTTTGATGCGTGGTCAGGGGTTAAGGCCTGGAGGCCTGTTTGATGCGTGGTCAGGGGTTAAGGCCTGGAGGCCTGTTTGATGCGTGGTCAGGGGTTAAGGCCTGGAGGCCTGTTTGATGCGTGGTCAGGGTTTAAGGCCTGGAGGCCTGTTTGATGCGTGGTCAGGGGTTAATGCCTGGAGGCCTGTTTGATGCGTGGTCAGGGGTTAATGCCTGAAAAGCCTGTTAAAGAGTGGTCAGGGTGAAGGCCTGTTAAAGAGTGGTCAGGGGAGGAGGCCTGAAGGCCTGTTGAAAAGTGGTCGGGGTGAAGGCCTCAAGGTCTTTTTGAAGCATGGTCAGGGGTTAAGGCCTTAAGGCCTGTTAAAGAGTGGTCAGGGTGAAGGCCTGAAGGCCTGTTTGAAGCATGGTCAGGGGTTAAGGCCTGAAGGCCTGTTTGAAGCATGGTCAGGGGTTAAGGCCTGAAGGCCTGTTAAAGATTGGTCAGGGGAGAAGGCCTGTTAAAGAATGGTCAGGGGTTAAGGCCTGAAGGCCTGTTTGAAACATGGTCAGGGGTTAAGGCCTGAAGGCATGTTAAAAAGTGGTCAGGGGTTAAGGCCTAAAGGCATGTTAAAAAGTGGTCAGGGGTGAAGGCTTGAATTCAATTGTTATTGAGAGATGCTTGTTGGTGATGTATTCAGTTGCAGTTCTAATTTGTGTGGTTTTGAAATGTTTATATTTGGTCAGTATATTTCTCCTAAAGGTTATGTGAGACTTGCAAACCTAGCTGACCCTGTATTCAAATGGGAACTGACTTACACCCTCTCTCTGTGAGAGATCGCACTTGGCTTGTTGCTCAAAGGGGAGCGTTGTAATGAGAAGATTGAGTTTCAGCTGGCTTTGTCTGAAGTGAATTTAAATGTGGAATATGCCTTTTGTCAGACAGCACTTAGTGAGTGTATCGATCCACCAATGAAAGGCAACCGGGAACGATGGCTCTTATAAGGCAAGCAGAGGAGTGAACACCAACATTCAGCTTCGCCCCACCAGAACAGCTCTGCCGTGACTCACACTTGGTTCCCTGCTCTCCCTTTTTCTCTCTCTGTCGCCTTTTTGCCTCTAACTACCTTTGATCTGCCGCTCTCTTTTCTTCGTCTCTCTGTCTCTCCCCCTCCCTGTCGTTGTCCCTTAGTTTGTAGTCTGTCATGTTCCTGTCCTTTCCTCGCCAGACAGAATTGTATCCTTCTCTTATCATTCTGTAAAATACTGTACATGCAGCAAAATGATCCAGAATCGATGAAGGACTGAGGGAGTATTCTGTTCCTGCCGGCCATAACTCCTCCTAATAGTTGGAGGAGGGAGCAAGGCCCCCTCGGTAGGCCCGTCCTTCCCTGGACAGCGGGCCCATCTCCCTCATCTCGCCCTTCACATAAATCTACAATATGGCGGCCTAATGCATGTGCTATGGATTTCTCTTCCCGCCAACATCATTTGACACAGTGCTGTAAATAGACTGTAACTGCTTTTGACAAGAGCTCCAGCCCTTCTCTCTAGAGCAGCTTCTGTGTAGGTAATCAGATGTTTGACTGAGTAGGAAGAGTGGAAAAATAAGAATGTTAGGAGACCAGCAGTTATTTTATGCACAAATGACTAATCCAGCTCATTAGCCGAAGCGGGCGAAGCAGTGATTGTTTTAATTGGCTAATGACGCGGTGGCCTCGGCGGCAGTCCTCTCGCTGCACGTCCCCGTCCACTGACTCAGGCTTTGGCAGTAATGGCTGCAGGAACCAGAGCCAGCTAATGCCAGACCTAATAGCTCAATTAGTCTGTGTGTATTGCTCAGATGCCTGAGAGATAGGCCTTGTGTGTGTGTGTGTGTGTGTGTGTGTGTGTGTGTGCGTGTGTGCGCGTGTGATTTTATTCAGTCTGTCTGCTGCTTTATATGTTGTTGGATGAAGTAAGTAGGTCTACTTAAGTTGTTAGATGTATTGTACATGTAATTTACTTCTGAGGGCTTAAGATTGCAGATTAAACAGAATCTCAACTTTTTCTTAGCCTGCTGATCTTCAGAGCAGAGGAAGTAATTTAACCATGTATCTCGTCACTGTTCAATGTCATCTAAAAAAACTATCACATACTGCAGTAAACCTTATCTAATTAGAAATTGTTTAATGCTTTCTGTGCTAGTTAGATATAGCAACTCTTTAGTGGTTTCTTCCGTCCCAGGAAAGGAGTTACGGAGTTGCAATGTACAACAGATTTTGTCCTTCCTTTAAAATCTTCTCTGTTATAAGGGAACAAGGAGTCTGCTAGCCATACACAATTAGAGTTGTGACGTTCATTTGGATGTGCGTCTGTTAGGGAATGAGACAGCCGAAAGGGTGTAATCTTGAGCTACAACTCAATAACTTCCAAAACCTCTGGTTGTTGAATTCTGATTTACACATCTGCTCTGCCCTCATACTCTGGTCAGTGATGGGATCAGGAGGTTATTGGATCAACCGTGATTGAGGTCATTATGAGGTCCCAGTGAGGTCAACAGTGGCCGACATGTGATCGTGAAGCCAAGCGATCGACCCTGCCCTCTCAGGACCTCCCGGAGGAATGGCTTTCACATTGACCCTTTCTTAAATGATGTTGCGTGAACCCTACTGATATACATTGGCTGCATTATAGCTCCCCTGTGCAGTGGAATCAGGGTGGGAGGATGGAGGTTCGGTTGGGACATTGGATGTGTTTCCATCTGCTGGTGTGGTGCACTGTAAAGGTCAAATCAAATGTGATCACATTTTAATGTCAGTACGTCAAAAACATATGCATACCACGCCAGCAACTGAAAGAGACCCGTTTGGAGGTAGTTGTGAAATTCATTCATGAATTAAATTTGGACTGAATTCATTTATTTTTCTTTGTCAAAAAAACTACAGATATCTGAAAACAGTCTGCATACGTTCACTAGCATCATGTTTCAAGTTTCAATAAATAGTGAGCATTTAAGGATAAACATTTATAGCTCTGTTCTGTACATAGTAGCAGTTTAAAAGGAGTTCTGTAAACTAGCAGCAATATTAGTAGTAGTATTCAATATTGTAGATATGGCAGGTATGGCAGGAATAAACATAAACATTTCAACTTGCCTCAATTTTAGAAATATCAGGAAGGTGAGTATGAACAGTATGGTAGAAGTCTTGATTATTTTAGATACATATGAGTGTAATGTTCTTATGAATGGTACATGCAAAGGAATATACTAATGCCCATTAAGAGTACCTAAAAGGACATCAGAGCATTTGGAAGGTTCGTGTGTGACCAGTATGATCATGGATCAGTGTTACTGGTTGAGGAGCCTTATGGCCTGAGGGAAAAAACAGTGAGTCTTGAAGTACGTGCTTTGATTCTCCGGTAGCTTCTACCAGACGGCAGCAATGTGAACGGACCATAGCCTGGGTGGCTGTAATCTTTGATGATGTTCCTTGCTTTCATATCGTGTGTGGTAGATGCCTTCCACGGAGGGGAGATGGCAGTAGATGATGCGCTCCGCAGACTTTACCACCCTCTGGAGGGTAGTAATACCCCTGGAAATTGTGGGGTAAATGTAACTGGTGAGAAAACAACAAGCATCTGGGTGAGGGGTAACTGGTGTCTCACTGTGGTCCTGGTCCTCTTCAAACCGGGAACAGTAATTGCAATACACTGGATGAGTCTCTAAAGAGCATTTTACTGTAAGGTGATTTTTTTGCTGTTCTCAGTGCTTTGCCATTGAGGAATTAGAGAAAGCACACTTGTGGTTGTTCTGTTTGAAACACCACCACCATCACACAATTACTGTTGTGTACGCAATCCAAAAACAGCCCATTATCAATCACAGTCTGGGTCAGGTGGGCTTAATTTGAAAGCTTGTTCTATTGCCAACATTACTAGCTAAAGCAATTCGGGGAAATTGATCAACATTTTTGTTCACATAGAAATGAGTAATTAATGCATTCAGGTGCGTGTTCCTCTTCAGCTTATGTTCATAATTCTGTTCTGACAAACACAACTCCATGTCATCTTGTAACTACATCAAACGCAGTGATCGTAAACATTGTCATGGACATTTGGACTCAGTTGTTTTTCTTGCCGGTCCAACATCAACACTATTACAATAGTCCTCAAACTCTCGGCCTTTAACTACAAAGTCCTTTTGGTTTAGAGAATTTCCCTCATTCAGACAACAAAACATTTGCTAAAGTTGCCCAATTAGCAGGAGTATTGGAAGCCCTTCTTGTTGAATGTTTTGCTCAAGCTCAGAGCTGCTGTCATTCAAACACACACGGCGCTGTGAAGGCCTGAGCTTTGGCTTCACATGTGGCGTGTTACCGTACAACAAGTGTGTCACAAATTAGGCACACATTGGTGTTAAAATTTGCCATTTTGAACTCATACGGCTCAGCTATATGGCTAAGCAGATCTGAAGGTGTTGTCTTGTGTGGTAGAAAGTGCTACCCATTTAATGAGTGTCTCATGGGTAGTAGTCTGTGTGACTGGCGGTGTTATTGAAAGTTGGAGATGCTCAGGGGACTTCAGGCCCCATTGGGAAGAACTGGGTAGCGGGAAGAGTGGGTGGAAGGGGGTTTGTTAGTGCTAGCTAGGCTGCTCCTCAGTCCTTACTCGTCTGGAAATCCTCCTGTGGGAGGCAGCCTCTGTGCCCTTCTCAATGGTATTTAACCTGAGTTGCGTAAACACATGGAAATGTGTGACTAAGAAAAATGATATCTGTGGAATTTGACAATAGAGTGGACATCGGCATATGTAGAGTAAATGAGAAGTAAACATACTCAACATATGAAGTAATTTCAAATATATGGAGAATACCACAAATCAGAACCCATCCCTCTTTCCCTCTTTCTCTCATGCACATCTGTAGATTTCTGATGCCTGACCCCTAGGTGAACTCCCATCATCGTGGTGATGGCACAAGATGGCTCTGTTTACATTCTGCCCTGATTAGAGCTCAGCAGGGGGGCTGGAAGTCTGTGTGTATGCACACTGTATGTGTGTTTGTCCTGGTATCCCAACGATAGAACCAGCTTCTGCTTGATGATAAGACAGCAGATTTCATAGAGTATCTTAAATAATTCTGTGCTCTTACAAAAACTGCAATTGACCATCCTGCATAGGTGCCTTTCCATTACCTCCTTTTAGTGATAATTGGAAGAGGTGGTCTCTGAAGCTATATCAATACAGCCTCTGTCTGACCTAGATCTGTCTGAAGCTACATCCGTACAGCCTCTGTTTGGTTTTGATCTGTCCTTAAGCTACATCCGTACAGTCTCTGTTTGGCCTTGATCTGTCCTTAAGCTACATCCGTACAGTCTCTGTTTGCCCTTGTACTGTCTGAATCTACATCCATACAGTCCCTATTTGGCCTAGATCTGCCTGAAGGTACATCCATACAGCCTCTGGCCTGTTTAGATTATCGACAGGTGTGTACCCATGATCTGACCTCCATGACATCTATGTAAACATCCAGTCATCTACTGAGTTCTGCTTGCTGCTCGTCAAAAACTGTTTCTCACATGATAACTTCATGTCAAAATAACAGATCGATTGCAGCTAAGTCAAAATCTTAGCTGAAAACATTTTGTTCCACTTTTAACCAGTCATAAGCATTGGCATGTAAACACAGTTGTTTATTTTCCCTGGTTTGGCCGAACTGTTAAATGTCATTTAACAGTTCATTCAGATTTTTTTATCTTTGGGGATCTAAATGGACTTAAATGGCTTCCAGTTAATTGTTTATGCAGACTTACAGTTGGCAGTTGAGACTAAGTTAAGGATTGTAGTTATTTGCTTAATTGCTTTCATTAAGTGGCAATTCAAATTGTGTAATGAAAAGTGATACTATAATCATTAGTACTCTGGAGGTATAAAAAACAAACCTCAGTACAATTGAGTCAATAGTATTTAATGTGTCTGTACATCAAATATAGCGACTCTGTGATGTTCCTTTTTATCCCTTACTTTTTCTCTAATTCTAAGAGGCAGTCCATAATTCAACTAGAAGTGTGCAAAGATTGTAGCATTTGGCAAGGATGTGAGAAGGTGGTGCCTCTGTTTGTTTACCCGGGGAGGAGGAGGGTTAGGACTGCAGGGAACTGTGTGTGCGTCATCCTGTCTGTGTCATGCTGTCTGTCTGTCTGTCTCAGTGAAGGCCTTCTCAGTGAAACCACTCGAAGACGCTTTCCTAGCGCTTTCATAGGCACATGGCTGTGGGTCACACATTAAGCCATCGTGTTAGCACACTGTGATACAGTCTTCATCCCTTAGTTTGTCAACATTCAATTTTTTTGTTAGTATTCTTAATGGGAGTGTAAAGTGGGTAGCATTTATGTCTCATCATACATTTGGCAGGGTGTTAGAATGTACTGCTCAGTTTCCACATAATTTTACTGCCTGTGTGCACATGTTATTCTCTTGGGAGCCAGGTCTGATTATGGCAGGCTCTCTCCGTAGCGAGGCCATGCTCTCTGAGTCTGTAAATAAGTATTTTCTTAATGCTTGGTCAATCTTGGTGTTCAGATATTCTGCTGCTTTGTATTCTCTGTTTGAAGCAAGATAACATTCAAAATTCCTTTATTTTTGGTTGAGTCTTTCCAATTTGTTACATTGTTTCTTTTTGTTTTCTCATGATCTTGATTGGTCAAATTATGTTCTTATCCTGAGGCTTTGTGTGGTCTGTTTGTTTGTCATCAGTGAAAAACTAGCCTGCACCTTTAAATTCATCTCCTTGCAGGTTTAATTTTATGTCTCTTTTCTGGATCTTTTTTGTTATTATTTGGTAAAGTCCTAGATCTCCTCTGCATTTATTATTATTTATTTTTCAGAATTCTGTATGTCAATTCACTTTTCGTTGTTTGTCCCCTTTTTTGTTTGTCTGATTTGTGAGTGGACCCCATGTTTCTATTTCTGATTGGCATATTTCCTATTTTTAGATAGCCATCCTCTTTTGATGGCGTACAAGCCTGTTCTTGCTTTAATTCTCTGATTTTTTTGCAGCATTGTGGAATTTACCAGTGATGTTAATTTTTAGTCCTAGGTAGGTGTAATTCCTCATCGCTCTCTTTCTGTCATTTTCTCTCTGACCTCCCAACTAAAGTCATACCCGGAGCCAGTGTTGCAATGGACCAGCCGCACTGGGAGTGATGTTTTCTGGGAAGGAAGAAGGTATTGAGGGACAAGGGAGTTGGATGATTACAGTGGGAGAAGAGGATGAGCGGACAGAGCAGAGTGGAAGTGGGGAATTGGAATGAGGCTAGCTGGGGAGGGGGGAGGGGGAATAAGACAGCACATTGTGTCTGTTGTAAATGGTGGC
This sequence comes from Esox niger, assembly GCA_016801105.1. Classification (NCBI taxonomy): domain Eukaryota; kingdom Metazoa; phylum Chordata; class Actinopteri; order Esociformes; family Esocidae; genus Esox; species Esox niger. The sequence goes on along the minus strand of JACXGJ010007555.1, from coordinate 22,761 downwards.
GTTGTGCTCCTCTCTGGGTTTGAGAGGAGGAGGAGGAGCAGCGCAGCAGTAAAGACATGTGTTGTGGTTTTAATAGTCTCTGTCCCCTTCGTCCTCACACCGGCCCCTGACTCCCACCTCCCCGGGCTCCACGTGATTCCAACCGTTAACTGCCACTGCACACACGCGCGCACGCTCTCCCTCTCTATCTCTGACAGAGTGAAAGCCGCTGTTAACTGCCAGCCCAGATGCGTATCTCTGGCCATGACATCTTCAGAACAGAACAACCCTTTTAAAGGCGTTCCGCTTTGTCCCCAGTCTGACTGACTATGCTACAAGAATCCCTAACAGAGAGACAGAGGCAGAGGACACGGAAGGAAACAGACGCTGAGAGATTACAGGGTCTGGTGTTGTCTGCAGTATATTTTTTTCTGTTTTATAGATGTGAAGCCTCCGTCTGCCCCCATCGCCTCTGATCACCCCTGGGATGATTGGCCGGTTTTCGGCTTCCTGTCTGTGGTTGTCCCTTGTGCCACTGTGCCACTCCTTGCTACGACAACCCACTGCAGTTGGCCAAAGGAAGTGTTTTTGGGGGTTTGCACTTCCCTTCCTCCCTCCATCTGGTGTGTCCCCTCCGTCCTGCCTGTCATGCAGTTTCACATGACAGGTCAGAGTTTCTCCACCTCCAATTAAAATGGAGGGCTAGTGTTGTTCCCCTCTCGTATAAAAAACAGTTCTCATCTTGTGTTTGCATTGATTACTGTAGGTATTAGGCTTTGTTTAATTGTTTGGTGTTAAATGTGTGCTTAATTGGCGATTGTGGGAGTAAATCTATTTTATTGTTGGACACCCATGTGTTCCTCCATGAAAGTCCTGTGGCATTTAGCTGGAGGATGTGATGCTGAGAGGAAACAGTCTAAATGGACTGGGTTCTCACACTCGCTAATCAGGACATGCTTGTTCTCCCCCATTACTCTCATTACTCTCACCCAAGCAGCTGTTTCTTTTTCTCTCTTTTCTCTTTCATTTGTTTCCTCCTATTTTCCTCCAATCTGCATAATCTCCAGTAGTTTGCTCAATCTAATTTAATTGATTTCTGGAGCTGCTTGGAAACTATAATCAATAGCCAGAGCCATTATGGAAATCAAGTTGCATTAGGATTGGCCTCGTTGCAGCTCTCTGACTGACTGTCTTTAAATGCCCTCATCCTCAGGCTAGTACACACACACACACATACACACACACACACAGACAGAGACACATAAACATTTGTGGGAAGGCAGAGGAAATGAGAGAAGGCTTGAGAAAAGGATACTAAAGGACGTTTGGGAGGGATGTTTATTTTTGCATGAGTGTTTGCTTCTGAACAGTATGACGAATCCCATATCCCTGAAAACACTCCATCACATACATAAAAACTCTCTAAAACTCTTACATTTCAACAAAGAGCAAAAGGAGCACATTTGATTTACAGTAGCTGAGTGCTAACACAAGAAGGAAATCCTCAGCTGCTGAAAGCTTCCTTACTTTTATGTTTCCCACTAATTGACCATAACATTGCTGTTGCAATTCATTCATCTTCCCCATGTTTTTTCAAACAAGAGTCTTGCAGACAGTCTATAGGCCCACCGGTGGTGGTACATACTGTCCTGGCATTTGTGTGTATTGGCATGTTTTGTGTGTGTGTGTGTGAGTGTGTGTGTGTGTGTGTGTGTGTGTGGTTGAGTGTGTGTGTGTGTGTGTGTGTGTGTGTGTGTGTGTGTGTGTGTGTGTGTGTGATAATGACCCAGCGCCACAAGGATGTTTCTGAGGCGGATGTGGCTGTGTGTGATGTCCCAGAGTGTCTTAGTGAGTTGGAGAAGGGAGCCAGGGAAACCCAAGCTGTGTGGGTCTGATGACTGTCCCTCCGTCACTCCCCACCCCACCACTGCTCCTGCTGTGTGCTCTTCTGTTGTCTCTCTCCATGTAGAACATGAAGGCATGTGCCTTGGGCAAGGTGTCGCCCATCCAAACACTTGTCATTCTTCCTGTTATCCTGTGTTTCGTTACAAGCCCCCTGGTCAATACGACAGAGATGGCTGTCTGCTCAACGTGTGTGATATTAATTCTGCTCCGTCTAAACAGAAAAGCAGAGATCAAATGATCTCATCTGTGAAACTGAAGTCAAACTGTGGGATGGTCTCTACATAATGCTGATTATAAAACAACATTCTGCTGCTACTGCGTTCAATTCCCCCTCCACACCTCCCCACACGCAAGTGTGTCATCAAAAAATGTCCACAGCTATTCTTGGGAGGTTGGATGGGTCTGCTGGCCCCTCTTTTCTTTCTCCAAACTTCAACTAGTTGTTTCTTTTAGGCTAGAGTAGTGTGGACATAATGACAGTTGTTACAGTCTTTGGTGTTTTATCTCACAGATGTCACATTGTGGGAACACAGGACACTGTTTGGATGCTGAGTCAACATGCACAGTGAAATAATAACATCAAGCCTGATTATGTCACATTAAAAGGTTCTGCGTGTACCATTGTTAAATTATCTGGCATTGCGATTAGGCCCATCCAGAAAAATAGATATGCTTGCACTCGAAGGATGTCACTATATAGTGATCCTGCTGCCAGTGCCATTACTGTTGTCTGTCACTTCTGTATTATTATTTTGATTGGCTGGTAGGGCTGTCCGTAAAGAAATAGTTAGGTTAGTGTTGATTGTGCAGTAACGATTGCCCTTCCTCCCTCCGCTCCATCAAGCACTGTTTTTGTTTGGTTTTCTGGAGGGCCTCTGCTGATGTAACAAATCTTAAGCAAACAAGGGTTACACTTTTTGCCCTTTACTCTAACAAGGAGAATGGTGTACCTCTGCCATTCATTTCCAGCTCTGACAACAGGGAGTCCAGTAACAATGGGTCCCAGCAGTGTTTGTTGTTTGTGGTGCAGCTTGATTACAGTCTAGCAAACAATTTCCCCACTGATAACAGTACATGTACCACCTCCTTTGAAAGGGATATTAGACGGGCCTTTGAAAAAACCCTTCAGTGTTTTATGGAACGTGTTTGTGATGACTGCTCGCTCTCAGAAGATTTTCTCTGCATGGTTTATTCCTTTCTCCCATATGGTTGATTTGAATCTGTCAGAGCTGTCTGGTTCAACCACATGGACCAATGCTTAATGAAGAAGGAGATGAAGATGAAACCCCTGGACCCATATGGACCAATGCTTGATAAAGATGAAGACAAAGATGAAACCCCTGGACCCATATGGACCAATGCTTAATGAAGATGAAGATGAAACCCCTGGACCCATATGGACCAATGCTTAATGAAGATGTAACCCCTGAGGTGCGATGGAATCTAGGAAATGTGGGCAGGAATCGGGTCTCACACTCACTGTTCAACTCTGAAACGAGTTCGCCAATCCCATAACCAAACAGTGACTGAGTATTTTGAACTTACAAAGAAAGGAAAAGCTGCTGGGAAAAGCACGTTGTTGCCGCTTTGCTCCGTTATTACCAGGTGAATCACAAACACCTTTTTATTCACAGCATTCGATTAACCCACTCAGCTCTCAGTTGATAGATGATGGATTGAGCCTATTTTCTGGGTACTTCAGAGTCAGCTTTGCCTGAGCTACGTGGCAAATTGGCTGCATAATATTTTTCTGGTATTATTCTGTTAATATATTCTCCCGTTTAACTGTGAAAATGACCAGGCTGAGTGAAATGAATAGGCAGTACTAATAAACTAACATGCCAGCACTCCGTCTGTTGCTGGGTCCCTGATTGACCCGGCTTTTTGATTGAGGTCACTGCTTTTCTAAATTGTCATGTGCGCTTGTCACCCCGAGTGTGGAACATCTTAACGCTCATCCCCCAAATCCAGGATAAATTATGCATGAACCTCAGGCACCCAGTCTCACACGTGGTGCGACAAACACATTTCCGGGAACCTGTCAGTCCTTGCTCTCTTTACACATAAATTCTCTCCTTCCTCTTTCTTTCCCATCATTCCGGTGTCTTTCAATTTTTTTTCTTTCTCTTGCATTCATTGTTCTTTTTTTAAAGACAAAACAATTGCAAAAAACTGTCCCTACCTCACAGCTTAACCGTACGTCTAATATTTGACATGCAGGCTTTTTTGAAGGAGCGGAGAACCTTGTATTTCCAGTAACGTGCGAGACCTGATTCTTTCTGGGTTCTGGAGACACACAGTGCCCTTGTGCTCAAGCTGTTAGCGTGACAATCAATCCTCTGGTGGTCTGCCTGAAGCGAAATCGTCTTTTAACTTCTTTCACGGCCTAGTCTTTCAACCACTGGGCATAAGGTTTCTGTTTAAAAAAAATTATGCCATAGAACTGTATGTTGCTAATTTCAATATTGCCATTTTATGTAAATATGATGATTTTGCAACAGAAACATACATTAACTCTATTGTAAATAGGTACAATCTTTAGAAAGTTAAGGTACACCGTGACCTCTGGCCAATGTCATTAAACCCTTCTGATAGCGAGTAATCAATACTTGGCCCTTTCCAACTTAAACAATGTATTTGATTGCTGAGGAGAAATAAGGATCTATGCAATATGGGCTCTATATATACACTAGAAGGGCCTTTTACCCCTTTGAACAATTGAGATAAACATATGCCCTTACCGAATAACAACATAAAAACATAAAAAATGCATTGTTTTATTGTATATCTTTCTTTTACATGTTTCTACGTGGTTAATATTCCTTGTGCTGGTTCTTTGTAATTTCTTGTAGAAGTAGGCCTATGTTTTATTTTCGTGTTGTGTTAGATGAAGCATTCACTATGTCTATTGTAATTACATCTATGATATAATTTGTACATAAAGACACATTTGCAATGAAAGTAAAATGCCATTCATGTTCTTTATTTGCATTCAACTGGGGGTGATTTCACGTCTGAATACAGAAAGCCGAGTTAGTAACTGTGTAATCACTTCACTCCAGTTGCAGGAGATAGGTAACTCATTTACCTGAACTGTGGCTCACCTTGCTCTAACGTCAGTAATTACCCTTTAGAGAGTCTCCATCCACCCCATCCACACCTCCACATCTCCTGGGCTGGAAATAGACTCTTCCCCACGGAGACCATCTTACTGGCGCTGGATGAAAATCATGGGTAAAAATGGCTAATGAACGTGTGTGCTGTGGGTGGGATACCGGTTTAGTTTTCTAGGGCACTGAAATACCTTTCTGTTTTGGTAGATAAAAGCTATACACAAAGGAATGTGTTCTTTCACTTTCTTTTTAAGTGTCCTATTAAACAATGAATGCTAAGCTACTAATCCAATTATGTTTTTTGTGTGAAATCACTGTGCAACAGAAAAACAAAACGCTAGCCTGGTGAACTGGACCCTGACTACAGCCAGGTCTGGATATGACCAAATCTTCGTTACTTTGAAATGAGGGACTGAAATTCCTCTATGGGTCCTCTTGTTACAGACAATTCTCCCAAAATATCATACAGAAGCCATGCCAAGGATGTCACATTTCCAACCGGGTGTTCACAGACAAACCTCAGTAGGGTTTTTAGATAAAGTAGTTGATGAAAAGGACCCACTTTGTTATAATGTTATAATTTTTTCCAATGGATTTATAACAATTTTTTTCCAATTTGTTATAAAAGGACCCACTTTGTTATAATGTTATAATTTTTTCCAATGGATATAGCAGATACAAATGCATATAACGGCTATAGGCAGCAATTTAGTTCCTGAATGCCAAACTGACAATCCATTACATACAGATGAGTTAAGCTGAAACATTGTGGGAGTCAACCTGGATGTCTAGAGACGCTACGCCAACGGAAAAGTCTTCCATCGACCCACCAGGCCAGCTCTAATTGGGCAGAATGCATCGACTCTGTAATCACTTGAGCTGACCTGCACACTGATTCAGCCTCCGCTGCCCAGACTGGCCCTGTGGAGCTTCCATACCCTTCACACCAGCAATGGCCTTGTGACCCTAAAAAACCCTTAACAATTCAACCTGATCCATGGGTGCATTTGATGTTATTTAATGATATATAAATTATACACATATACAGTACATGCATATATGTGAAGGTGTCCTGTGGTATCTGGCACCAAGACATTCGTAGCAGATCCTTCAAGTCCTGTAAGTTGCTGGGTGGAGCCACCATGGATCGGATTTCTTGGTCCTGTACATCCCATAGATGTTCAATTGGATTGAGATCTGGTGAATTTGGAGGCCAGGGAAACACCTTGAACTCTTCATCATGTTCCTCAAGCAATCCCTGAACAATGTGTGCAGAAGCTGGGCACATTATTCTGCTGAAAGAGGCCACTGCCATCACGGAATGCCGTTGCCATGAACGGGTGTAACTGGTCTGCAACAATGTTTTGGTAGGTTGCACGTGTGAAATCAACGTCCACATGAATTCCCAGACCCAGAGTTTCCCAGAAGAACATTGCCCAGGGCATCACACTCCCTCCTCCGGCTTGTCGTCTTCCCACAGTGCATCCTGGTTCCATCACTTCCCCAGGTAAACGGTGCGCATGTTCATGGCCGTCCACGCGTTGTCAACGAAAACCGGACTCACCCAGGCCACCATCTTCCACTTCTCCAAGATCCAGTACTGATGGCCGTTGTAGGTGCTATTGATGGTGGACAGGTGTTACTCATGAGCACACGGACTGGTCTGTGGCTTCGCAGTCCCATACATAGGAGGGTGCGATGCTTTGGGTTGTTCCTTCCTTAAATATCATTACAATTTTCGGACCAGACGAGATATCCTTCATTGCCCTCACGCCTTGATGAGGCTTGGGTGCCCAACGCCCTGTTGCCTGTTTGTGGTTTGTCCCTCCTTGGACCACTATCGTTAGGTTCTCACCTCTGCTGACTTGGAGCACCTCATATCCTTACCATTTCAGAGATGCACTAGCCATGTCATCTAGCCATGACAATTTGACCGTTGTCGAAGTCACTCATATCTTTACTTCTGCTTTTTTCTCCTGGATCCAAAGTGTTGACTACAAGAACTGATTGTTCGCTTACCATGTAATCTTCCCAGACCTTGACCTGTGCCCTTGTCAACGTTATTTGCATCACCTGTGAGTGGTCATAATTTATTGGCACATCAGTGTATATATAAACATGACTACATGACCTTAAAGGGTTTCTTCCTCTCTCACCAATAGGTGATCCTGTGGCTGGATATTGGCTTGATAATGTCAAGGTCTTCTAGGTAGAACAAATCATTTTGTGATTTTATTTTGACATTTTGTAGTGAGTTAGGCTTTCTGACTCGTTTGATGGCCGTGTAAACAGTTTTGTATTTGTGGCTCGTTTTATTTTTGCGTGACCCAGTACTCCCCCTCCTTACCAATGACATAAGTATGAGTCAAGAGGCAGCAGTAGTGTAGGGGGCCTTTGTGTGGATGTGTCATTGAATGGATGTAGATGTGAATGGGTTACTGAATATACGTAGGTGGATGTATATATAAATAACTGAATGTAAGTAGAGATTGATGTGCAACTGAATGTATGTAGATCTGGATGTGTACCTGAAGAGATGTAGGTGTGGCTATGTAACTGGATATGTGTATAGATGAGGACGTGTATCAATTATTTGTGTGTATGTGTGCAGAGACACAGCTCTGTTTTCGCTAATAGGACCTTGGTGTCATGGTGTGTATGAGCTACTTGTTAGCAGTCATCAGCAGTGGTGCTTTACACCTCTGTCTGTTGCTGTGCACATAATGTGAAATACACACACACACGCACACACTGAACACCACAACCACAAGTTGTGGTACTTTCAGGTGCAGGAAGGTGTGTGTGTGTGCGTGTGTGTGTTTGTGTGTTTGTGTGTGTGTGTGTGTGTCTGTAGTGCATGCGTGTGTGTGCGTGCATGTGTGTTTGCACCTGCATCAATCACACTGTAACAAGTCTCAGCAGCAGTTTGTTTATCTGCTTTTAGCAGACAAAATGGTAGTATCAGACTTGATTTACAGCACAATTCCACTGCAGGCTTTCCTGCTTCATTACGCCAATTTCCTTGGCTTCTCTCTCTCTTCCTCTCTCTGTATTCCTCCCTTTTTCTGTGCACAGTGCCCTCCAGAATTATTGGCACCCTATGTAAATATATACAAGAATGTCTTAGAAAAAATGGTAATTGTTGTTTATCCGTTTGATCTAAAAATATTGTATGAATTAAATTTAATGACATTTTTCCAATTATTATATACATTGTGTAAAAAATATGCATGCTATAATTAGTACTGTGTGTGCCCTCTTTCTCCAGAAAACACCTCTGAGTCAACCATTCCTTTTTACAGAATCTGTCCAGATGCTTCAGAGTCCTTGTTCCCCATGTGTGGATAGTTGGGCTGTTGAAAGGTCCAGTTTCAGACTCCTCATAGAGGCAGGTTTTGGCCTGAAATCTTTGGGTACTTGATGGAATCCATGTTGCCGATGTATCATAACTTTCCAGGGTTTTTGGAATTGAAACAGCTTCACATTGTCACAGATCCACCATCACGCTTCGCAGGATTAAGTTATTATCTGCAAAACCATGGCTCATTTTAAACGAAACGCACCTCTGGTATTTGTTGCCAAATGACTACATTTTAGTCTCATCAGACAACAGAACCTAGTTCCAATGATATTTAACAAACTCACAGCACTTCTGTTTGTGGTTTGTAGACTGCAAAGGTTTTCTGTAGGCAACCATTTCAAATAATTTTATGGAGGTGTTGTCTAAATGGAATTTTGGAGACTTGCTGTCCCCAAGATGTAGCCAACTTCAGCACTTCTTCAAATGTGATAACTGGAGATTTTTTTTGCCAATTAAACCATCATTCTCACTGGGGGTGAGGGGGCACATGTTTCCTCTACCAGGCAGGTTAATCAAATCTCCTGTTGTTTTACACTTATTGATTATTGCCTTTATAGTGACAGTATTTTCAGGATTATTGCTGTCTTTTTAAAGAAATGTGCTCATATATTAAGGTCCACTATCTTTTGTCTTATTTCATTTGTGTGTTCTCTGGCTTTTCCCATTCTTATGGAAGAGAGTTGAGCCTGTCTGTCACCTCATATTTAGAAAGGATATTATGGATGATCACTTAAATAGTTATTATTGGTGAAAATAAAATAATAATGTCAATCTTTTTAAAATAAAATTATTGTTATACTATATTTTTTGTGTAATATAAAGATGATAAACCAAATTTTTTGGTTCATATTTATGTAGGTTGGCAATTATTCCAGAGGGGACTGTACATATCTCTCTCTTTTTCTGTTTACAAAACTGTTACTATGAGAAAGGGTGCTTTTGTGGACTCCGGAGCTGGAGTTTCCTCCTCCTCCTCGTTGTCCTATCTCCCAGTGCTCCCCCTTTACCCTACTTCTTCCCAGGTAGGCCTGCTCCTTGGAGAGGAGGAGATCGGGAGCAGAGTGCTTGGAGCTAATTGACATGAAGACTGGTCCCTAGGCAGGCCAACTTGTGGAATACTGGTAGTCCCAGAGTTGTGATACTTGTCTGTGATTCGTTTTGTATCAGATGGGATTGGGGGAGGAGAGGGGAGACGGGTAGAGATGCAGTGTTCTGTGGTAAATTGGATGTCCCCCGAGCCACATCGGTTGAGGCGTTTGTGTGAGTCAGTGAGCAGAGAGCAGAGTGGTGGGTGAGGGGGAGACAGATAGTGGTGGTGGTGGTTGGGTGGGAAGCCTTTTGGGGTGGGTGCACTGAGAATGGCCTGAAATGTCATTATGTCTGACTACTTTGGGCTGTGAGAGGTTTGGCCCACTCCCGTTCTTTAGTTGTTAATGGTCGTTCAAATTTCGATTGGCACCATTTATGGCACAGAGGGGTTTAATTACATATGTGGTTAGAAGAATAATGCCTCTGCTATAGTCCTTTCATAACTGAGATAGAAGCTATAGTATCTCTGATTCTGGGGGATGCATTAAACTAATACGTGATGACTGGAAGTCTATAGATTTTTTTATGTGTATTTTTTTTCTCCCACTTCTTTTTTGTTGAGTTGAAATGCTGGGGTTACTGTAAGTATTTAATTTACTCTGAAGTAATTTATCTTCTGCTTATTGATTCCACCTAGAGTTTAACTTTCAGATCTCACTGACTCCATTATAAAGTAATAACCCTCAGTCAATAAATGGAGCTATCCAATAATGTGTAAATTGAATGTAGGTTTGTTGGAATGCACCATTAGGTCGTGGTTGACGGGGGTGAATATATCATCATGTCTGTGTTCATTCAGAGGTGATGGGAACAGAATAGGGGACAAACCACTCTTCATTAAGTCCAGTAAATTCATAATCTTGTTTTTATCTCCCTTCTAATCTGGATGAGTGTGTAGCATACGATGAAATATTGCCTGCTGTCTATCTGTTTAAATTGAAATGAGCTGTCATTCCCTTCTTCAAGTGAAGAGGGAGGAAGAGATTGGGAGGTTGAGTGAGAAGAATGGAATGACTTATTTAGATGATATCAGGTCAGATGTGCACAGGAAAATATATCGACGATTATGTGTATGTTTCCGGGTCTGTGTTACACTGTTGCGCCACAAACAGGTATACACATAGTATAGTATGTATGATTACCAGAGATTACCAGACCGTATGACAACCAAAGAGAAATAAAAACATCAGAAATTGTCAATTTCCTACCCCTCAAATTAAAGCCCAAATACTCTAAATGCTTCTCAGAGTTCAAGGAACAGACACATATCAGCATCAACTGTTTAGAGGAGACTGCGTGAATCAGGCCTTCATAATGGAATTGACACAAAGAAACCACTACTTAAGGACACCAAGATGAAGAAGATGCTTTACTGGGCCAAGAAATTAGGCCAGTGGAAATCTCTCCTTTAGTGCATATGTGATTCCCAAAGAAAATGATGGAGATGGAGGTGTGATGGTGTGGGTTTGCTTTGCTGGTGACACTGTTGGCAATTTATTTAGAATTCAAAACACACTCAACCAGCAAGTCTACCCCAACATTCTGGTGTGATACGTCATCCCACCTGGTTTGCGCTTAGTGGGACAATCATTTTTTTCAACAGGACAATGACCCTAAACACACCTCCAGACACATTTCAGTTTGTAGAGCAGAGATAACAGAAACCATTGCTTCCATCTTCCTATGCTCCTTCCATAAGCATCCGCAAGATACCACACTTTCATGGATCCTTAATACGAAGCTACACCCACCATAACCCTGCCTCCCCCATAGCCCACACACCCCTGAACCTCCTCACCCCAGTTCACCCTTATCTCAGTTTCAATAATTAGATGTGGTTGTCCCTGGAGAAATACATTTCCCAGGTACTGTATGTTTTATCTCCAGCAGCTCTAGTCATTTATTAGCTGGATTCACTTCACTACTCAGCCGCCTTATCGCAAATTGCTGGGAGCCGTTAACACCAGGCATTTTACTTACAAAGTCTAATTAGGGGAATATTTTTGCTTCACCACAGTGAGTCTGAGCGGATGACTTCGGTACCCTGTGTCAAGCTGTGACTGAGGTGTGGCTACGTTCTGGAAAACAAGATTTCATATTTTCTAGTCCCCCACTCTTCACAGAGGGCAATTTTTGTACCTCATTTTAAAAGCGTGTAGCTTGTATACGAGGCATCTAGCAGAGATTCAGCTCATTTTAGAGTCACATTACCTTGGCAGGTGCTTTGGCAGTATTTGACAGCATGTGACAGCTGTTAGATGTGGTGTGGGGGACAAAGTCTTTGCTGGTGTATGGATAGTATGTGCTACTTCCTGACATAAATTCAATGCGCTGGGGAGAGTAGTGAGTTGAGAGAGCAGGCCAGTAGCACTAACCTATGCCACTGTCAACCAGGATGACACTGTGAATAGCAGCAGATTGATGAGATGGAGAGGAGGAAGAGAGACACAGAGTTACAGGTGTGTGTAAGATACAGATACAGGTGTTTGTTGGAGACAGAGACAGGGCAGAGAGACACAGTACCACCGGAGAATCGATTCAGGGGGAGGGTTATATTTAGGACTGCCACTGTGAGTGATCATGAGGCGATACCACCGAGTTAAATAAGCAGTGCCCCGGGCATGAAGAAGCAACTCACACACCTTGAGGAATATCCCCACGTAATCTACCATGCGTGCATGTGAGAATGTGTGGATTGCCCTATGTTAGACCCAATTCATCACACTAACCCAAATGGAACCTCTCGGAGTAATATCTTGAAACCGGCAAATATACACACAAAGCCTTGGAGTTCTCTCTCACCAGAGCCATGTGAACCATATTGTCTGCCACCCAGATCTCTTTGGCTTCGGTATATTATTTTGTCTATGGCGTCAGTGCTACCAGATGGTTTTTCATCCATGATGCAGTGGGTTTGTCATTAGCCGTGGACAGGGGGTGACAGAAGGGTGTTATGGGGTTGGGAGGGGGGTCAAATGAGGGGGAGGAGCCCGGGCGTTAATCAAGTATTACCGTGTCTGGAATTCCTCAGACTACTCAGCATTACACTGCAACGTACGCCAAAACTCTGTATGGTTCTCCAATGCAACTGAATACACCCCCTCTCCCCCGAAACGTGAATCTCAGGTGTTTGGCATTCATCTGTATCCACCCAGGGGTCTTAATCATGTCTGGAAGAATTTCCAGAGAATTTATAAAGGAAAAAACACATATGCCTAAATACATACAGACCCCCATGTAACTTGCTAATTGTATCAATACTTCACTGACCAATGCAAATTTACCCAAAACATTTAATTTAGTTAAATTCAGTTGTATTAGGAAAATGAACATCACTAGAAAAGAGACTGACTATCTTTGTAAAATCAAACAATGTAAGACATGGTAGGGAAATAATCACCTCTAATACACTGTAGAGTTTGTGAGCAGCACCTCTAGGCACAGTATCGACCGTTCCCCTTTGTCTACATTCAGAAATGACTTTTCTCTAATATCTTAGAGTACACACGTTGAGCTGAATGGGTCCTTCTGTTTTGGTAATGCGAGTGTAGCCGACACCATCCACGCTGCACTGAACATTTCGATCATAGCAAATATTGCTGGGAAAACATTCAGGGCTGAGACGACTACCTTGGGGATGGAGCGCACTACATCACTGACAAGCGGTGACCGCATTCACAGGCTCCGACCATCACCAAACGGAAGAAAGGCACTGTAATAAAACATACACCGGTAAAGTAACCACCCGACCAGAATCGGACGGTACGTCCTTTTTACATGCTGAAGACAATATTGAACGACAAAAGGCCCCAAAACAAGCAGGAATGGCCTGTATGAAAGTATGGCTTTAGTTCAAGCCTGGCAAAGCATCACCAGGGAATATATCCAGCCTCTGGTGGTTTGTGGGTAACATACTATAGGCAGTGATTTAATTTAAAGGACCTGCAAAAAACATTTATGTTTTGAAATCAGACCACGGGACTATCACTGTGTATCAAAAGAGCAGATGACTAACTGAATACTGCATGCTTTCATGACAATGCAATGGTTGACCTTTGAAACCCTGAGGCCATTTCAGTATTGAACTGAGCTGCATTGAGATGGTCTTGACCCCTAAGGGTAAGTCGCCGGCTCATAGGGCTGGCACTATTGATTCTGAATAACTCATCAAATGGCGTTTGCGAGATGCCTATAATCTCATAGTCAGACGGTGACCTAAGTATGCATTTCATTAGCGTTTCACGGCTCCTGCTACAGGTGAGGGCATGTCTCTCTGAAAATCAATGAAAGCTTCCACGCTGTCCCCTGGTTTCTTTGCGTCACGTTCCGACAATAATGTCCAAGTTCCGTGACAGGGGTTTCAATCGTCAAGGCTGACAGAGGGCATGTTTATTATATTTACTGATTTGGCGATGAAGAGGAAAAAGCTGTTTTGATTTATTTATTGTCTGGCAGGTAGAATGTTACGTTGACACGAGGCTAATGGCAGCGTAACCGGAGGCGCGTCGTGTAGCTGAAGTGTAACTGTGAAGCATATCTGCTGGCGTCATCCACTGATTTCACTTCTATCCCAGCCACTCAAATCAACGAGTCCTAATTGCTGACTGGGAGCTACAACAAAAAGGCTTGATCCAGTAGGTGATAATGCGTTATTCATGGCCGTGACGCAATGACAGGGTAATATGCACATGTCAGTGCTGTCTGTAGCATGGTATCACTCTTTGTTTCATTTCCTCCTTTAACAATCTCTATCTCTCTCCCTCCCTCATCTCTTGTGCCTTCTCTCTCTCCCTTTCTACACCCTCTCACTCTCACTCTCTCTCTCTCTCTCTCTCTCTCTCTCTCTCTCTCTCCCTGCCCGTACTCTTTAGTCACCGAACCACGTTTTGAATGTGTGCACGCATAATGTCCATACGTGTGTGTTTTCCTGACTGCAGAGAGCCCCTGTGCATTAACCTTTGTGAGTTGGCTAGCTGGCGCTGAGCCGCGTGCTCAGCTTTTGTATGGAAATGAGAGCAGGAAGCAGGAAGTGCTGGTCTTTTTTAGGGTCCCTTGGTCTTTACACCTCTTACTCTGATGGGCTCAGGGGTCAGTCCATCCTGCTGGTGTAACCCTTTCCTGTCCGGATGCCTCTGATCTGGTCATATGGGTTGACTGCGTTTCCCCCCTGTCCTGTAACTGTAGTGTGTTTACTCCGGATTCCATTCCACATTGGAACTGTGGATTATCTCTTGTCAGCTGTCATCTCTAGTTGCAGCCCTGACTGCCTGTTAGAGAGGGGTAATCACAGTCAGGTGTTTGGTCTGATTAAACCACACAGGCTTTTAATCGGCAGGGGAGCTTCTTCTAGCGTGGCTGACACAGCCCACGTGACTAAGCAGCAAAAATGAAGAGCGCTGGTGTCAGCCAGACTAAGCTTATTTTCCTCTCTGTATGTGATATACATGTGTGTGGCTGTGAATGTATGCAGTGTGCTGTATAAAGACTTCTGTGAGGCTTTGGTTTTTAACCTTCATTGATTTTACCAAGCCTTACTGTTATGGGCACTAAGCTTTTTAGAGTGTGATTTTTATAATGAATTGTGGAAGGCACCCTCCTCACCAAATGCTCACCAAATGTTGTAGTTTAAAAGTGCAGTGGCCATTTTCCTTGCCAAACATATGTTTTATTGTGACTACAGCCTTCAAGTCAGGCATTGCCGGAATGCTTCCAATGAAATCCATTAAATATTGTACTTTCTACCTCAAATAACAGATTTCCAATAACAGATTTCAGTTTCTGAGTGAGAGAATCCCCATCGTTAAGGCTTGTTAATTGACATAAAAGAGGGGAGAAAAGCTTACTTCAGGTTGATTTCTGGTATAGCCGGTAGAACATCACATTGACACGATATTCTCTGACTGCAGCACAATGGGTTGCGCCTAGCTGAAGCGTTGGATGACTGTCTTTCTTTCTCCCCTCCCTTTGGATGCTCCAAACAGGGCAGCCATCATTAGTCCACTAATGTCATTAAGCGTAACAGTGTGTCCTGGAACCTGGCTGGACTGGCTCATCACGAAGCAGCAGTGATGTGGCATCACCCACACATCTCCTCTCTCAGATGAATCACACGTCCTTTGCCCCCCATTGCTCCCTGTAAAGCTGCGGTTCCCAGATGACAGTCCTATACTAACACAAACGCTCTTGCCTCGCTGCCCTATACTGAGAGCTCTGATTGGATGAGATGAGGTCAGAGGCCCCGCTCGCACCGCATGGTTTCATTTTGCAGTCTGACATGCAGTGCTGGTTTTAACCTGACTGTCCTCTGTGTGTAATGTAGACAGCCCACTAACTCAAAGGATCACAATGAAGACAGAACAACGAGTGTTCTTTGTAATGGCTCTCACTAGTCTAAGAACGTGTCGTTTGTCACGACACTAGCATACCGCCACAGTTTATCATGTCTGTCACATTTTTTGTTGTGCATTCCTCTTATATTTTCCCACATGGCCGCTTGGGGTTCGACCACCTTCTCTCTTTGAAACACCCAGCCAATCAGCAGCAGCATGTGGTCACACAGCACATGTTTCAGTGTGGTTTTCCAAACAAGGGGTCAAGGCTCCATTTCGGGTTGAATGATTTGAAAATGTGGTCAAAAGAGTAAATGTGTGCACGGTTCTGTGGTCCTGTCCGGAAGCTATGCATGTGGTTGTAACAAACAGATCAGTTTCTGTTTCCTTTCTACTAATGTGGTTAAGATTTTAAATTTTAGGCGTCAAAGTGGTATGATATCTTCACTGAAAGATTCTCGGGAACACGTATGTGTCTTTTCTTAACTCTTCAGTGCCCCACGAAACCAGTCATTAACGTTCCTAAACAGAGAAAATAATGTTTTTATTATCTATTTGCGGGCAGCAACTTCTAATTAGTGTGACCCAGGTATGAAAAATGGCTCTAGATTGTACATTGATTAATGTAATAAATGACTGCTTCCCTCCCTCACTGATCAAACACAGTCGTTTCAGCAGCCAAGCATTATTTGTGCATTATTTTGATAAAGCTGGAAATATGTTTAACTGAACACAAATATAAAATAACAATCCAACAGATTTACAAAATTATAAAGGCTATGTTTGTGTGTATGTGTATGAGAGAGTGTGTGTGTGTGTGTGTGTGTTTGTTTGTGTATATGGTGGGATGGGTGAGAATGTCAACTGCGTGTGGAGACATTTTATTTACTGTCTTTGTATTATAACCATGTATTGTCGCATGAGACCCTTAAACTTTAAGTATGAGACTTGGTGGCCAGAGAGAAAAACAATGGCAAGAGTGCACAGCATGTCCCTCTGTGGAGTTTAAATCGGGATGACAGTGATTGGTTTGTCAATATTCTAACGCAGGGACTCCTGACAGAAATTTGAAGATACCAGCCAACATGACTCCTCTACTTTTTGTGAATAATAACCCCTACGTCCAGAGTTGTTAGCAGTCCAAAAAATTTTATGAAAAACATATGTAATGTAAGCAGCCCAAATGACGTGTCTTGTGCTCTTCTTGTATGCGGTTTTCGTGTGCCTTCTGCTAGGTCTTAGCTCATAAGGTGACTCAGGTTTGACGTATTAGTGAATTATATTCCACAATTAGTTACAACTGCTAAGAGGCAATTGCGTATTGCTGCTGATGCCCAACAGTCCATGAACATATCTGTTCTTCATCAATAGCGTGCAGTCATCAATGACATACGATCCATTGTTTACCTAGTTACCTGGCAACTACCACAAGGGTGCTTCAAAGAGCTGTCAGTCAAGGTGAGCTCTTGAATATAATTTCCCTAGCCACTCAGCCTGTCATTTTAAACTTCCTAGTAATTAACCCGTTTTTCATCAACAATGTCGTTCTTCTCTACACAGAAAATCAAACAACTCGACTGGCCGACGAGTTTGTGTTCTTAGCATACTTTTCGGATGCTTTTCAGTCACGTCAGTACATACGTCATTGATATAAATTGGGGGTTACCCTACGCTAAGGGGTCACGCATTGAGTAGTACAATACCGTAGCAGCACACTTGAGATTTCAAAACGAGACCAGATAGCATTGAGCACTCTTTGGGGTTTGGCATTTGCATCACTCTTGTAGCGTGCTGTAAAGCCTAGAGGACAGGGATCCATCCTCATGATTATTGAAATGTCACAGAAGAATTGGATGAGTTATTAGTAGAACAGCCCATTCCCCTCTCACTGACTGCACTTAGAGAGAGTGAGAGAGCTGATGTCCATTGTCTGCACTTGGATATTGCTAAGTGACATCTGTTATGGATTGTTTCATATACACTGACCTTCAAGCTTCTGTTTAAAAAAAAAAGAACTCAAAAAAGAAATGACTGCATCTAATTTGTCTTTATTTCCTGCCCTCCGTGAATGCCAGAGACAAATGCAGGTTTTTTACTGGAAGATGACACCCACAAATCACCTCTCCATCCTCCACCAATCAGGCGGAACATTACTAAAGATCACCCACTGTCCTCTCCCCTGCATTTTTATGAGACAAATCATCTCCATAGAGATAACAAGAGGTCTCGTATGTTTGTCTTGCCGTGGTGTCTGTGCTGACATGGCCAGCGTACTGTAGGCCATCTACATGTTAACTTCTTTCAAATGGTGAATGCGTTCACTGGCAATGTTCATGCTAGTCCTCTAAGTATGCCTCAGCACTGTAAACATAAGATGCAGTTTAATCTACTTAAAACGGGTTTTATTGAGTAAATGTAGCTTTCTCTGTTTTTGGGTGAAATACATGTGAAGGGACACTAAGTCTGCCATAATAATGCGTGACTTTGGAATTGGATGGTCTCACTGAATGTCATATTGTTCTGAAGGTTTTGATATCCGCTTATGATGATCCGTCACGACTCATGGAACAAAAAGCGGCTTATGACAAATGTAAATATGTACTTTTCATTTGACAAACGTGTATATAATGTCGTGTACAATTATTATAAAATATAAACATTTTGTAATTATCCACAATCCCCTAAAACCTGGTCCAGTGGTCTAACCTGCTGCCTCTGGTAAACATGTAGCTACATACTGATTCACTGTGGGTTTGAATTTGGCCTACTGCTCTTTCAGCATCAGTTTCTCTAATAAAGCTAAAAATGCCTGAAAAGAAATCAAATACTGTATAAGACTGATACAATGTACTTACACCTCAAGCAAAATATTGACTTCGATGTAATTTGAAATCAAGACAGAAATCTTTAGTTAGATTTTTGTTTTATCTTTTACAGTATGCTGCTTTATCACTGGGCAGCACTGAAATGGTTGTTGATATCTGGTTATGCTCTTAATGTCTACTCCAACTTTGACTTTAACCACAGCCATAATCCCCAATTAAGTTCTCTTCTTTTTAATAGATTTTTCTGAAATCGCTAATCTAGCATGGCCATATAGTAACTACATAGTCGCAATATTTTGCCCTATTTGTTTTTCTGTACAGGCTCATGTACGTCTCTCAACTTAACATTGAATCTTGAAGGACTTAGATGCAAACATGAATGTATTCTAATATCATGGTATTCTCTTTTTGCCGGATCATGTAAATAGTGCCGGCCAAGAAGAGCGAATATCTCTTACTGATAGTGTGAGTGTGTGGGAGAGTAACTGAGTGAGTGGGTGAGTGAGTGACTGACTGACTACCCCTTGTTAAATAGTGTACTGGTTAGAGATGTGGACTACCAACCCAGAGGTCCCGCGTTCAAGCCTTGTCATAGTCAAAACAAATTAGGCATTAGGATTGGTTGAGGATAGACAAAAACTTTGCTGGTTACAACCTTCAGTAGCTATGTTATAGTAAACCTAAATAATATTGTGACTATTTTTCGAAGTACGCGTCCATACATGCTTTTTTGGTAATATTGGCTACATCAAAACCCCTTGTGCAGTAAAAGACTAGGGGTTTCCACGATTCTCTCGTCTTTTCACTTAGCAAAAAAGTCAGTTATAGTCACCTATATTGATAGTTATTGTATCAATGTCATTCACGAATGAAAGAACAACCAGCGCTGTTTTGCCATGAAATAATAGCTTTGGCAAGTGTAGAGTTCATCTTCAGTCTCGCTAGCAATTGCTCAATGCTAGTAAGCTATTACTGGCTAATAAGCCGTTAAAATAGTGAGTGGCAAAGCCGTACAGTTCATAGATGCTATTTGTGGTCGGAGACCCAGGTTCGAATCCAGTGAGAGCAACGACATTCATCACTTCCAATTGTGGTGCAACTGAACTAGGCTTGTGTGGTTCCTTTTCTGGTTTTATTCAACAACCACATAGTGTCTGTTTAAGTGTATGAAAAAAAGTATCTAGAACAGACTTAAAAGTGGACAGTATTTTAAGGAAGACAGATGGCCTGATCATAAATGGTCTGTCACAGTGGCAGAATGTTGTGTGATGGCGCCGTAAAGGAACTCATGGCGGCCCTTGTCTTTGTAATTGTGGAGGACAAAAGGCAGCGTGAACAGTAGCAGGACTTTTCCCCTTCACAGTGGAGGTGTCAGCGTTGGCTTTGTGTTTGGCTCAGCGACCTTGTACTCGGCAGACCGCCTATTAATTAACATCAATGTGTATGGAGCAGCCATCCGTCGCGCCCACTGTCTCCTGTCTATAGCAGATCAATGCGGGGAGGAGACACCCAGAGGAGAGGTGCCCGGAGACGCTGCGTGTCTTCAGCTGCCTTTTCCACGACACTAAAGACCTATTTGAGTAATGTGCCTCTGACACGCTTTCGTGTTGCCTCCCAGTGTTTCTGCTTCATGGACGATGCATTTGTGCTTTGGGTTTACAGCGCTCTCGTTCTCTCGCTTTATTCCCCTTTCCCTCGCCTCACTTGTGAGCTGCTCTCGCTCCCTTTGGCTAAGAGTGTAGTGAATTTACCCCATGCCGACTTGTCTATTGTTTTGGGAACATATTCCCTCATCACTGCTGCTTTCTCTAACCACTCTCGGTACCATACCCCAGATCCAACCTCAGCCAGTGTTTGACAGCCCAATGCCAGGTCCAACCGACCAACCATCCACCAGCCACCTTTACTCACATCACCGGCACCAGCCCTATTTTTCCCCTCTTTCTCTTACCCGGCCACCGTGCCTGGCTTCTGCCTGGGGATCTCGTCATCCACTGGAGGGTGTGGAGGACTATTATAGCCCCACAAGGTTTATTTAACATGACAGATTTGACTCTGTGTTTACCCCAGTGCCAAGCCTTTTAGACCGCCAGTATGTGTTTGTTTGAGAGAGTAAGAGGGTGTTTTTAGGTGTGTTGGTATTTATGCTTGTAGGCTTTTGTGTGCATGCGTGTCTGTGTTTGCTTGCCGCGGATGTCCTTCAGCTGTAAAGAGGTTTTGGAGAAAGATGTAAAGAATGCTAATGAAGTGTATCATGGGAGTGAGGACTGCCCTGGCCGGCTGGCTCACACAGCATGTGTTGTGTGAGTGTGTGTGTGTGTGTCTGCATGTATCTGGACACCCCATGCTACCTCCTTGAAACCGCTGAAGAGTAGAAAGAAAAAAAACATTTATAAAAAGCCAAGGTTAAGTACATCAACACAGGATTGGGTTCTGCATTTTAATTAAGTCAGAGCAAACAGGCTTCAATAGCTTCAGTGGCTTGCCTGCCATGATGGATGGATGGATGGCAGAAACCAATGTTCTCCATTTCCCTTCTCAAGAGGAACTTTTGTGTGACTCACAGAGTGGAAACAAAATCGGGTCAGCCAAAGTGTCAGGATTTTTCAGCTTTATTGAGACCTGGCAGTAAGTGTACACAGCACAATCACAAGTCATGTTTTTGGCATTCATGTCAATTTTATTTTCCATGCATTCTTATTGTATTTATGTGTATACACTGCAGATTAAAGACAGCTCTATATAAATGCTCTATCCTTGTAAATTGCAGGGTTGACACTGCGGACACCATTGGTCATGTCAAATAAGAGCCCATCAAAACCTCATTCTTCATATGAAACCACCAATGGCACCTTCATTCTTTGTTTCCAGGACACTGCAGAACTGTCTACTTTATTTGGCTTTCTGTTAAAGCCCAGGCGTCAGCCGTGGGGGAGTTTTATAGTCCTACACTCTGAGCCTTATTAGATTCTATCTCCCCGTATCATTGTTTCTGCAGAGATGGCTTGACAAAAATGTCAGCCCCCAATATCTGTCTTATAAGAGCACATCCCTCTAACGGGAAAATATAAATCAATTAGGTCAGAAT
Organism: Esox niger; assembly: GCA_016801105.1. Classification (NCBI taxonomy): domain Eukaryota; kingdom Metazoa; phylum Chordata; class Actinopteri; order Esociformes; family Esocidae; genus Esox; species Esox niger. Next base: position 1,072 of record JACXGJ010007555.1, on the reverse strand, counting down.
TCATTTAGGCCAGTGCAGCAGAATGGAACCTCTGGCAGATTAGATCATAGGAGACATCTCTAGCATTGCCTTTGCTGTTAAACAAGGACTTTCTTAAGTTCCTTCAAAATACTATGTGCCGCTACATGCAAAGAATCTTAATGAGGTGTGTTTTCAAGACAGGGTTTTCTACATCACTAGGGCATGACTGCTAGTGTTTTCATGTGGTGGTTTGTGGCTTGTGTGTGTGTGCGTGTGGGTCTTTGTTGCATTGCTGGCTATGTTGATGTTGATACTCTTTGACTGGGTCTAGGAGAGTGGTGATGGTTGTTTTAGAAGAGATAGGGCACTGGATAGGATGAGAGAAGAAGGATGCGCTCTATGGGAATTGCAGTCTTCACCCTGGGTGCTTTTGTCAATAGTTTGCAATATTTACTATTTCTTAAGTATAATTCCATGTGCTATTAAACCTTGTGAGCCCCTTGTGACTGATTTTAAACCAGCACTACCAGTCAAAGCCTGTTCTCTCCTCTCTCTTTTCTCATTCCTCCTCCACAGAGAAGGCCTCTGTTCTTTTATTCCTTCTTCCTCTCCTTTTTCCCTCCTCTCCTCCCCCTGAATGGTTGCCAGGCAGCAGGCTGCCCATCACTGTGACCCGGCATCTGACTGTAGGAGAGCGGCATGGATTTCTCCTCTCATTCAATCCAGACTCTGCTTTCTATCCCTCCCTTTCCTGTTTCCCTATCATCTCCACTTCCCCCCATTTATAGTTGCCTCCATCCTGTTCATATTATTATATTTTCATTGTCAACGGCCTTGACAGTCATTCTATTCTGTTGGAGTTCTGGGTGATAATTTTAGTTGTGTCTTTGGGCTTGGACACTGTGGACTGCCTGGCTGCTTTAAATAGACACCTGTGTAGATAGTGACTTGCTGCTAAATGTCTGGCAATGTCAAAAGCAGTCCAGTCATGCAATGACAGGGTTTACTCTTAGGGCACCCAGGCACTTGTGTCTGTTAGAGATGAGCTAGCGGGGTGTGTGTGTCTGTTAGAGATGAGCTAGCGGGGTGTGTGTGTCTGTTAGAGATGAGC